>BSBK01005286.1:0-225000 GCA_027943335.1 Chamaecyparis obtusa | reverse complement strand
AAGTATGCTTAGTTAAGAGTCAATTTGGTTAAAGATTACAATACACATTGTTAGGTGTGACTTGATCAAGAGATTTACCTCAGATATGTTAGGATATTCACCCTGCTAGGAGTGGCTTGGTAAAAGGACTTTGAACACTCTTTAGAATGTTACCTTTTGTAAGGATTTTACAATAAGACTGTTAGGTCTTCTCGGTTAAGAGATTTCTCTATTACAAATGCTAATAAGCAACAATAAATAGTTTGACCTATAAAATTGCAACTATCTTTGCATAACTAGATCCTTTGTGCGCTCTTCTATCTTCACTTCAATTCTTCACTTTCTATTGGCTTCAACACTTCATCAAAATCTTCTTTTTGACTTAGAAACTATCTTTTCCTTCTTCACTGCATCAGTTAGTGACTTATCAACTCTTCAATTTTCTAGCCATGTGTTCATACAAATCCATCCTTTATATAGACTTCATTTTTCCACTTAATCTCCTCTATTACATTTTCCTTTGATCAATCTCAGCCGTTCAATTCATTTAATAAACTTATTCAATGTATCTAGATCTCAGTAACACATTTTGCCTTCACCTCAGAACTTGAACTTTCTTGAAACTTGTTCCTTTTGTTTTAACCATTTAGATCGAAGTTGTAGATCATCATCATGAATTTTCCTAATCATAGATCTCTCTAACTAACTTTCCTTATCATCATAACTATCTAGCTCATCATAACTAATCATTAAATGTTCTTCTGATCATTGTATTTAATTTCTATTTCTTGCTTGGTGGATAACTCTAAATTTTGGTTAACTTCACTCGGTGCCTAAAAATTCTTTTCTCAGTGTCTTGAGTTCCTTTTCCTTTACTGAAGCTTACTCTATTCTTACCAATTTACTTTTTCTCTTTACCGAATGACTTTTCCTGCTCGGTAGCCAAAACTATTTTTCTTACCAACTTGACAAATATTCATTACCATGCTTTACTGACTTGATATAATCATCTATTAGGTATAAAATAATTATATCATCATAATCTTAGCATTGTATGATCTGTATCAATTTGACATTTAAGATCTTCAACTTCACAACATCTCATTTCTTCTTCTTCTTCTTAACTCATTCAAATTATAGCATATACCAAATGATATGGCAACATAATATTAACCAGAAATCAATTGATTAACATCAATGATAATATAATAACTGATCTAACCTTTCTACTATCTTGTATTCCTCTTATCTTGGTCGGTCTTCATCATCATCACCATCAGTTATAGTAATAATATCCCTCTTTGGCATCGATGGCAACACACTAACAATATTCAATGTTCAATTGATGATGGTAACACTTCACTATCATTCTTGTACTCCCTCTGAGATGTTTCTTTCTCCTTGTTGTACTTGATCTTCTTATATTTATCTTCTTTACTTGTTCATCTTTGACAACTTCTTTTTTTGATCTTCTATCTCAATTATTAATTGATATACTAGATCTTATTCTCCCTCTTTATAATATCAGTAATAATACACCTATAATCAATTGCATTATCATCCTCTGCATTGTTCATCAATTTCATCTCTCTCTTTATGATAATCAATAGTAATCTTCCTTACTAATCAATTGATTCGTTTTCCCTCTTTGCAATCAATGCCAAAGACATATAAACTCCTAAAAACTTTTCTCAGGTAGTAAATCATACCTCAAATGTATTAATATTTCATCGTAGTCATAAAGATTTTCACAACTTCAGGCTTCACCTAAAGAGTGAACACTAGCATCAAATCACAAGATAGATATTTTGTTGAATACTTGAATTGATGCAACATTTATCTTTCCTTGGTGAACATTGGATAGGGGAAGAACCCCTAACTTAGCTCAGAGATACTCAAAAGCATCCTTCGGTAGTGGTTTGGTAAATATATCAACTATCTGTTCTTTAGAATTCACATACTCCAATATCACATGCTTATCTTGTACTTGCTCTCTCAAGTAATGATACTTGATAGAAATATGCTTTGTCTTTGACTGCATCACTGGATCCTTTAATATTTTAATAACACTTGTACTATCACAATAAATTGTAACTAGACCAGTAATCTCTTCTTGCATACCTTCAAGTAATTGTTTGATCCACACAATGTTAGAACAATTCATAGCTACAACAACATACTCAGCTTCGGCAGTATATTGTGAAATACAACTTTGCTTCTTGCCTAACCATGTCACTAATCTTTCTCCTAAAAAGAAAGCTCCGCCACTTGAGCTTTTTCTGTCATCAATATTTCTAGCCTAATCAACATCAGTATATACCTTGAGATCAAAATCTCATCCTTTTGTGTATAGTAGACCAAAATCTTGAGTCCTTTTCAAATATCTAAATATTCTTTTTACTGCAGACATATGTGTCTCCTTTGGGTTGGCAGGAAATGTTTCCACAATACCAACTGAATGTGAAATATTAGGTCTACTGTGTACAACATACTGTAGTTTACCAATCATGGATCGGTAAAGTGTCTCATTTACTTCCTTTGTGTCATCTTCCTTTGACAATTTACAATTAGTAGCCATAGGTGTTCCAACTGGTTTTGATTCTTCCATATTGAATGTTTTTAGGATCTCCTTGATATACTTATATTGTGTTATGTAGATCCCATCCTTTACTTGTTTAGTTTGTAGTCCAATAAAAAATTTAATCTTTCCAATCATAGACATCTCAAATTCCTTTCTCATCTCCTCAGCAAATGATTTAGACATTATCTCATTTCCTCCAAAAATAATGTCATCAACAAATGTCTCAGCAATCAAAATCTTATCAGTACTATCACATTTCTAATACAAATTATTGTTATCACTTGTCCTTTGAAATCCAATCTTAATTAAATATGAGTGTAGTCTTTCATACCATGCTTGGGGTGCTTGCTTCAATCCATAGAGTGCATTGTCTACCTTGCAGACCATATCCTTGTTAGAATTATGAACAAATCCTTTAGGTTGTTCAATGCAGACTTCTTCTTCAAGAATTCCATTTAAAAATGTAGACTTAACATCCATCTGATAAGATTTGAATCCTTTATAGTAAGCATATGCAAGTAATATTATTGCACCCTTTAATCTAGCAACAGGGGAAAATGTCTCACCATAGTCAATACCTTTTTCTTGTGCATACCCTTTGTAGACTAATTTTGCTTTGTCTTTGATCAGATCTCCATTCTCATTGAGTTTATTTCTAAAAATTTACTTCGTTCCAATCACATTCTTATCCTTAGGTCTCGGTACTAGTGACCAAGTGTTGTTCTTTTCAATCTAATCAATCTCTTCTTTCATTGCATTAACCCAATCTTCATTTCCTAGTGCATCCTTGACTAATCTTGGCTCAAACTTAGAAATTAAACATGAGTTATATTTCAACTTACTTCTTGTCATGACTCTTGCATTTTTGTCTCCAATAATTCTACTCAGTGAGTGGCGTCTTCGTACATATTTTTCTAATACAGGCTCGGTAAATTGTTCATCAGTGTTTTCATCTCTCGGTGGAGGCTCAATTTTCTCCTCGGTTCCTTCTTGTTGCAGCTTGGTTGTATCAACCAAATTACCATCCTGTACATAAAGAAATCTTTTATAATCTCCAGGTTTCTTTTTTCTATCTTCTTCATTATTTTTTGCAAATTCATCAATCCTAACATTTTCACTTTCAACAATTTTATTAGTAGCCTTGATTAAACATTTATATGTTTTTCTTTTTGATGAATATCCTAGGAATATACATTCATCTCCTTTTGAGACAAATTTTCCACTTATAGCATCTTTTAGTATGTAACACCTACTTCCAAATTTTTTAAAGTAACTTACATTTAGTGTATGCCCATACTAGAGTTCATAAGATGTCTTGTTTGTGCCTTTCTTCAACTATACTCGGTTGAGTGTGTAGACAAAAATACTTATGGCTTCTCTCTAGAATGTTTGTGCAACATTTTTTTCAATCAACAATGTTCTAGCACAGTCAACTATAGATCTATTCCTTCTCTTAGCTATACCATTTTGTTGTGGAGTCCTCAGTACAGATACTTGTCTTTTGATTCCATTTTCATTGTAGAAGATAATAAATTTATCAAAAATAAATTCACCTCCTTTATCCGATCTTAAACATTATAGCTGTTTACCTATTTCATTTTCAACTCTAGCTTTATACCACTTGAACATTTAGAATGCATCAAACTTCTCTTTTAGAAACATAACATACATGATTCTTGAATAATCTTCAACAAACAAAATGAAATACCGATCTCCATAATAGCTTTGTATCTTCATAGGACCAAAAAGGTCAATATGAACTAATTCCAAAATATCATTAGATGAGTTTGACTTTCTTGAGAAACTTGATTTGGTCATCTTACCAATTTGACATTCGTTACACATCACTTTATCAAGTTTTCTTTATTTTAGTAGATCTTTGACTCTATTCTTTTTTCTCACTTTAATCATGTTGTCAAAATTTACATGACATGGTCTTTTATGCCATATCCATACATCTTCAATTTTAACAAATAAGAAACTCTTTGCAGTAGTATCAAGATAAAATAGGTTACCTTTTGATTGTTCACTAGTTCCAATTAGATCTCCATCAGTACCATAAATCTTCACCTTTCTATTTTGAAATTCCAGTGGATGGCCAATATTGTTTAGTTGTGCAACACTCAACAGATTATAGTTTAGACCTTTAACGCAATATGCATCATTACATCTCATCTTCACATTCAATATAATGGATTCTTTACCTTTAACAGGACATGGAGCATCATTTCCAAATCTGACAAATACTCCATCATACTCTTTTAGGTTCTCAAACTTTTCAATACCGCCAGTCATATGATGTGAACATCCACTATCAATAATCCATGGGTCAGTTTTACTTAGATGAGAAATAAGTGATTTTTCATCTTCATACTTTTCTTCATCTGAGTCTTCCTTTACAACAACATAGACAACTTCATATCCTTCTTCTGTATCATCAGATTCATCATTGGTTACACCTTCCTCTGCTAGTAACAAGACTTCTTTCCTTTTTCCTTGTAGTCTCTAAATCTTCTGTGTCAGTTGTCTCTTTTGTCATTCTTATCATTCCTATCATTATCAGGATATCTAGATACAATTTGACCAATCTTATGGCAAAAAGATTTCAAGGGTAATTTTCCTTTATACTTTTTGTTAATGTTATAGCATTGATCAGTAAATTAATCAATTGTAATCATCTCTGAAAAATGATTAAATGTATTTATTATGTAAATATATAATTGAGTTATATATATATATATATATATATATATATATATATATATATATATATATATATATATATATTATTAATAATACATAAATTATTGTTTGAGTTATCAACCGATATATATCATTGAAGATCACGATACTTATCATGTGGCTTGTATAAGAGTTAAGGCATAGTAACACATATTGTTATGTGTTATGATACATAATATGTAGCACAACACATATAATAGTATGTGTTATGCAACACACATACATATGTGTTATGATACGTGTATCGTAACCAAAACATACTCTGTGATAACCTTCATATAAACAATGCCATTAATACGTGTTATGAAATGACATCTTCTGCAATAGTTAAAGGACATGTCTCATGTAGAGATACGTCTCTACATTTGTAGAGGCATGTTCTCCTATTTTAATATTTATATTAAGAGAATCTACATTTGGAAGACACAAATAAAAAAGCAATGTTCTTCCAAGTGCAGATTTATATACAAAATAATATATACTTCAAGTACACAACCTGGTATAAAATAGAATTAATATATATCACCTCTAATCTTGAATATTTAATATGGTATCGGAGCCAAGTTTGGAATAAAAGATCTAGATCATATTCTTATATTAATCTATCAACACACACACACACACACACACACACACTTTGTGATAAGATTATTAGATTCATCAAAATGATGAATGAAGTTAGACTTGAGGAAAGACTTGAAGGCACCTCAAATTTTGTAGCTTGGAAATTTCAAAAGTTACTAACATTGAAAGAGAACGGATTAATCACAATGGTGAAAGAAAGGGAACCTAAAAAAATGAGAAAGATGAAAATATTCAATGAGAAAAGAATAATACAAAAGCAATGAAATTGATAGTAGATGAAGTGAAGGATCATCTAGTGCCTATAATTATCAGACTAGATTCAACAATGCCATGTTCAAAGAACTTGAAGAAATGTTTGAGATAAACACCTCTAGTAGAGTCCTTACTCTCAAAAATCAACCCAGTCAAATGAATATGAACCAAGGAGAGACTATTACTTTATACTTTATGAGAATACCCGAATTGAGAAATCAAGTCTCTGCAATTGATCATGATTACGACAGTAATGAATTATCAATGATAGCCCTAAATAGACTACCTATCTCTTGGGAATCATTTATTCAAGGCATCAGTGATCGACTGCAGGACCCCTCCATTTCCCTCATCTTGGTAAGAACACTCTAGTAAGCACTATTGTTATTTCTTGCAAAAATTTCCATAGATTTTATGCGAAGTTAGTAGATATCTTGACTGTAGTTCATCAGCTTAATTAAAATAGATTTCATTTTCAAACAAATTCATGGAATATGTTAATTTAAGATATTTTTTTTTGAAGTAATATTATTTTTGGCAAATTATCATGGTGTTAGAACATGAATATGCATATATGTGCTTACATGATAGGATGACTCAATAGAGAGAGAATGTATAACATATTTCATTATGTGGGAATTGCATAGTGGTATAGTAAAATTTATGATGTTAGGGTCAATGTTTAACATAGTCCAAGGCTGTCTTGATTTAGGTTGGATTAGTGTATACTAGGATCAAACATATTAGTTGAGTTCCTTGTGATGATTTGAGATAATGATATTGTAATAGGATACACTCTTGCATGTTGGTATGGAAGTCTTAAGTGTTATTGGGTTATGTTTTACCTACTTATGGTTAGGTTTTAAACGAAATGATATAGGGAAATGAAATCCTAAGTCATATAATGATATATGTGACTGATTGAATTAATGAATTATGCTTTGCATTATGGTTAGAGAATATATATTAGTATAGGTTATGTGGATTTGAGTCATGTAACAAGATAGGAGAGGTGTTCAATTTGCTAGATACATGTTGATTTCTCTATTTCATAAATGGAAAATGTAGATTTAAACACGTGAAGGTTATTATGAGATGCCGTAATATGTTGATCTATTTTCTTTAAATATAGAGATTGAGTTATATGATGTTTTAATTGGATTATATGCATAACCTATCTTGGACTACCGATACTTTTACAAGTGTGCAGGTGGATAACCATGGACATTGCGGGGAACCATTGCTAAGGAATTGTTGTGAGAACCCCTGTGGAACCAAGGTCAACCCTAAGAAGGGAATGATCTCGAATGTAAAAGTGTTTTATTTGTAAATTATGTTCTGTAAATTATGTGAGATGTTATTTGTTATTTCCTTGTTGGCATGCCAAGTGTTGTGTTGTGATGTACTCCTTATGTGGTGTCACTTGACACTAGTGATGTGACATGACATGTCAATGTGGGGTGGGTTGAGTTAGTGTAACCTTGAGTGACCTTTAAGTATCCCTAGGTGTGTTTTCTTGGTTAGGGAGCCTTGATGGTAGTCTCATCACTCATTTTCGTGAGTCATCTTGGAGTGGTCTTTTAGAGAGTTAAAATTGACCCTAAGGAGTAGTTTAGGCTAGTTTTGACTTGCCCCAAAGGTATACTATGGGGTTAGGGGTATTTCTAGGCCACATTGAGTGTTTTAAACTCAATTTCGATCCTTAAAAAATGCTTGGGAAGAGTGTGACAAATTTTGGGGAAAGAGGAAAGTAACTTTTTCTCTTCTCAAAAAGTCTTGGGAAGGTTAGCCAATAGGATAGGCCTCTTCTCCTAGGAATTTTGGGGGATTGTGTTGGAGTCCAATTTAGAGGAGAGTATGGGGAACATTTGGGCTGTTCACCCACTCTCTATCTTTAGAGACAAAGTTTGGAGACCAAGGAAGGGGGATGGCTAGAGAGAGAGAAGAGAGGAGCTACATTTTGTGCAGGCTTGGAGGAGAGGGTGCTTCAACCTTTTCCATTTTTTATGTGTGTTGTTGTGTATGCTCATGGACTGCAAGTTTTCCTTTCTCCATGATGTGTTCAATGTTATTGTGAAGGTGGTTGTAGTGTTGTGAGAAATCTGTTTGTAGTTTTGGTGTTGATTCTTTCTTGTTGTCTTCTTGAGTTTGAAGGGTTGTAAAAAGGATGTCCCTCACCCTCCTTATGGATCCATGAGTGATCAAATGTGATAAGCCATAATGGGGGTAAGATGTTGTGTATTTTTATGTGGTGAAATATGTGTTTTTGAATGTATGTGCCCTATTTCTTATGTATTTTTCCTACCGTAGCATGGTTCCCCAAGCTCGGGGGTTGGCTAGGGCATACTGAGGGCCTCATGATGCCATATGGTAGGGTGGAGAGCACCCATGGTTATGCTGGTTTTTGATATATGCAGGTTTTGGGTGTGTTGGTATCTTTGAAGCAAGTTTAAGTTGAGGGAATCTCATGTTTTGCAACCCCTTGGAGAAATGTGCTTTGTATGGAAGGAAATGCATGCTTCCTAGCTTTGTATCATAGGAAATATTACAATAATGTATACTTGTTGTCCTTAAAAGAAAAAAAATGACATTGTGGAAATTCTATTGAGGTATTTCATTTGATTTCATTTGTAACCTATTGTATGAGTAATGTATTTAGAGGAAATCTGTCTTTACTTGTGTTGAAGCTTCAAAATAAAAAAAAATAACCCTGAGTACTGTTGTTGTTAACTATTGCATGATGAAGGAAACTTAGTAAGATTTAATTTAAACTAATTATTTAACATTTTAGTAAACTGGAATTAAAAAAAAAAAAATATTGCAGTTTGGTCCTTGCCCAAGAAATTTGTGGGCATGACAGTTTCTATCTCGGCTCTTGAAGATAAGGTATACATGATCACATTTATGGAAGGAAAAGTATTAGCTTGACCCAAGAACTCTACTATTAAAAATTATCACACTATTGGTAGAAGACAATGATGTCTTTATAAAATATGCACTTCTTCTCAAGCCCCAATTCATGAGTCAACTAATAAGAATGAAATTTGGCATAGACGACTAGGGCATTTCCACTTTCGTGGTTTACCTAATTTAGAGAAGATGGTCACTGGTCTACCAAAACTCAAAAAATAAACATGTAGGGATCTACAAAGGTTGTGCATTACGTTAGATTATCAAAAGAACTTTTCATAATAGTGAAAATAAATCTAAAAATGTACTAGAACTTAAATTCACTTTGATTTAAGTGGACCTATGTTTGTTCCCTCCATTGGATGATTCCCATATTACATTATCTTTGTAGATGACTACTCTAGGAAAACTTGGATATATATTCTTAAGTGTAAAGAGTCTAAAGAAATTCTCTTAAAATTTAAAGAATTTAAAGCTCTAGTAGAAAATGTATCTAGAAAGAGTATTAAAACACTAAGAACAGACAATGGGAGGGCATACACTTCAGAAGCCTTCCAAAACTTTTGTAAAAATACTGGGATTAAGAGGGAGTACACTGTTCCTTACAACCCTCAACAAAATGGAGTTGCAGAAAGAAACAACATAACTATTGTTGAATGTGCCAAAGCTATGATGCATGACCAAAACCTATAAACTCACCTCTAGGAAGAAGCTTGTAATACTGTTGTCTACATTTAAAATATATGTCTTCATTCTAATTTAGAAAATAAGACTGCTGAAGAAGTATTCATTGGAACCAAACAAAAAATAAGGCATCTTAGGATATTTGGATGTCTAGTCTACATTCATATTCCTAAGGATAAAGGAACCAAGTTAGAACCTTCCAGGAAGAAAGGTATTCTAGTTGGATATAGTGAAACCTCCAAGGCATATAGAATTTACATTCTAGGACAAAGAAATATTGAACTAAGTAGAGATGTGATCTTCGAGGAAGATATTGCATTGAAAAGATGCAAAGATGAAAATGAAAAGAATGATGATAGTCAAGAAGATCTCTCTTCTGATAATCAGAGGGAGATACAAGAGATCATCAAGGAAAATGATTTTAATGATCACATGGATACCATTGAAAAGATCACAACAAATAAGAAAATACCTCTATGGTCCAGGAAGATGATTGAAGAAGCAGGAAGATATGCAGCTCCTTTAGATACCTCTAGAGAAAGAAAAATGCCTAACAAATTTTCTAGTTATGTTGCACTAATGAGTGAATTAATAAAATCAGAGGCTTCTAATGTTGAGGAATCTCTTGAACACCTTACTTGGAAGGATTCCATGATAGAAGAATACAATTCTATCATTGAGAATGTTGTCTAGGATATTGTACCCAAGCCTAAAAATAAATCAATGGTTTCCTCCAAATGGTTATTCAAAAAAAAACATGCAGTATATGGAAGTATATAAAAATGCAAGGCAATATTTTTTGCTAAAGGTTTCTCTCAGAAAGAAGGCATCGACTATGAAGAAATTTTTTGTCCAGTTGCCCGGTATACCTCTATCAGAATTGTAATTGCTATTACTACATCTAAGGGTTGGAAAATCCATCAGATGGATGTAAAGACTGCTTTCCTGATTAGAGTCATTGAAGAAGTTACCTAGAGAAACTTGAAGGATTTATAGTTTACAATAAACATTCTCATGTATGAAAGCTAAAGAGAGCATTATATGGTCTCAAACAAGCTCCTAGAGATTGGTATGAAAGGATTGACCATTATATATCAAAACTTAACTTCTCCAAAAATGATGCAAACCCAAATCTCTATTTCAAAATATTATATGGGGATATGTTTATTCTGATTCTCTATGTTGATGTTTTATTAATCATAGGAGAAGAGTACCTCATCATCAAATGCAAACAAGACCTAGCATCTGAATTTGATATAAAAGACTTAGGAATTCTTCATTACTTTCTTAGATTGGAAGTTTGGCAACAAGGAAATAACATATTTCTAAATCAAGAAAAAGTATACTGTAGACATCCTCAAGAGATTCAGAATGATGGACTATAATCCCATGTCCACCCCAATGGAGACAAACCTAATCATACTCAAGGAAGAGACTAATGACTCAAAGCCTACATATTCTACCCTATACAGATAGATACTCGAGACCTTGATGTACTTAGTAAACACTAGGCCTGATATCTGCTATGTAGTAAATGCACTTAGTCTGTTCATGAGTGAACCAGAACAAATATACCTAGTAGCAACTAAGAACATCCTAAGATATCTTCAAGGCACAATTAGATATGGGTTGAGATATAAAGATGTGGACCTGAACTTGCATGTATACACTAATTTAGATTGGGTTGGAAACATTGTGGATCAAAAAAGAACCTTTGGATGTTGCTTCAGTTTAGGATCAGCCATGATTTCTTGGTTCAATAGAAAACAATCATCTGTAGCTCAAAGTTCTATTGAAGAAGAATATATTGCAGAATCTATGTGAGCACAAGAAGTAGTTTGGTTGAGAAAAATTCTAGTTGGACTGTTTGGATTACCACTAAAGCTCACCATTATTCATTGTGACAATTAGAGTTGCATTAAACTATCTTTGAATCCAATGTTTCATAATAGGTCCAAACATATTGAAATACCTTATGAATACATTAGAGACATGGTAAAAAAGAATGTGGTGGAATTGAAATATGTTAGTATAGATGAACATACAACAAATATACTCACCAAATCTCTTGCAAAGATTAAGGTAGAATACTTTAGAGGTAAACTTGGTATGATTTTAATTTTTGAGAAAGAGTCTTAGTATCTTTGATCATTGTACGAATCAAATATTTCTTTGTTATCATGAGTGTTATTTCATGAATATATATATATATATATATGTGTGTGTGTGTGTGTGTGATTTGTGTGCATCATGAAGAAGTGATGAATTTTAATGATTGCACTTGTATATCTGACAGTTATTTGAAGGTGACAATCTTACAATAACTTTTCCTCATCATGATGGATATCATATTGTTGATATCGAAGTAGATCATGATGATGATGTCTCTATGGAAGGTGCACATACTTTATATACTTTCATTAGAGATATGAGTACTTGGTGAACATTATGAGACTTGATGTTAGCAGGCCATTACTCTGAGTACTTGGTGAATATCATGGATTTGATATTAGCAAGCCATTGCTCCTAATATTATGAGATAATATCTTTATAAACCTTATGAGTACTTGGTGAACATCATGATACTTGATGTTAGTAGACCATTACTCTGAGTACTTGGTGAATATCATGGATTTGATATTAGTAGGCCATTACTCCTGATATAATGAGATAATATCATTTCTAATATTACATTGAGGTAATATTTTATTCATATTATGTATGAATCTTTTCATAAACATATTCCCTAGCAAAGAGGGAGTGTTAATGTTATAGTGTCAATCAGTAAATTAATCAATTAGAATCATCTCTGAAAAATGATTAAATGTATTTATTATGTATATATATATATATATATATATATATATATATATATATATATATATATATATATATATATATATATATATATATATATATATATATATATATAATATTAATAATACATAAATTATTTTATGAGTTATCAACCAATATATATCATTGAAGATCACGATTCTTAAATCGTGCGACTTGTATAAGAGATAACTGAGAGGGGGGGGGGGGGTGTGAATCAGTTATCTACAAGTTTCAATTCTTTATCCAATTAAGTATACTTAAACATAAAGCATAAACACAATGAAAAAATACATGAACACAACACCAATATTTTGGTTACGGAGAAACCCAAATAGGTAAAAACCCCAGTGGGAATTGACACCCAATAATATTCTGCACTAGTGTATAATGATCCTTGTTAGAAGATCCTTGACCCTATTAGGAGTAGATTTACAATATGTTTAGTACAGTAGACTTGGTCAAGGGTCAGACCCTGTTAGGAGACTTTTATAATTGTCCCTGTTAGGAGAGAGGACACACTATCTAAGAGTTCACTGCTCAAAGGGGTGAAGGCTACAACCTTTTGAATAATAGATACACACTATATCTAGATCTTGGTGAACTGCACTTTGAATTGCTATTTGAATCAATTCCAATGTATAGTACACATACTTTACTTGGTCACATAGACCTTCTTCTGATGGCTCAACACTTCACACACTCTACTCTGCTCTTCTTAATCAACCATAAGCCATGCACTTAAGCAATTGCAAATGACTGCCTATAAATATGTTTCTTCTAAATGATATAATCAAGTTGGCCTATTAAAACCACCTTGAAATCATATTAGAGAAACCATAACAAACTTATATAAGCATTCTATCAACTCTACTATGCACGCAACACATTCTGGGACCTGTCTAATAAGATAATTGTAGACGCACGCTACACACTGTCGGCTCTACCAAAACAACTAGATCTTTCTCCTCAAGTTGAATTAACTCATGCGTTCTTAACCAAACATCAATAACACTTCTCTAAGCTTAACTCCAAGGGTGCATACCCTAAAGATAGGTGCAACTCAAGAACTAATAAAATCTTTGCCGGCTCTCCTGAACAAACACATGAAACTACTATTGGTGAATAGGGACTGCATAACTTCACTTCTACTAAATATCAGACCATGCGTCCATAATTGAAACATGACTAACATGTCTTCAACATATATCCAAGCGCACAAGGCTTCATGATAACTGTACAGACAACCATACATAGAACACTGCCTATTACTTTGTCAAGAACCCTACTGACACCAGCTGCTATCTAACTGTCTGCACTAATAGTTAACCTCTGCACCCATGATATCATGCTGATATCATGTCCATGCATCATATATTGAAATCTTACTACATAAGACTTCCATGCATGCTATTTTCAATATGTTGTCATCAATGACAAACATATAGTCAGTAGTGGCCTGCTGACAAATCTCCAACAATCTCCCCCTTTGGCATTGATGGAAACATGTGGAATGAAAAACTACCACCAACCCAAGCGAACATTTCTTTTATAACATTCTCCATTTCCTCATCAGAACTCTCCCAAAGATGAATCCTCTATTTGCTACAATATTTTCCAATATTTTCCATTTCCTCAACTGTACTACTGTCATAACTAAATATTGCTCCCCCTTAGTATACTACTCCTCCTTTTGCTTCTATTTTTCATGACTCTATATATTACTACCCCTTTGACATCAATGGAAAAGGGTGCCATTCATTTTAAGCACCGGTACTACTCCTAAGGTAGAGTAGTCAACCTTCCATCAGTCCCTGAGGACTGATGCCTTTCCTTCTTTCTTCTAAGTAGAATCAGGGAAGGGAATTAATCCCAACTTCTCCCTGAGATACTCAAAAGCATCCTTAGGCAAGGGCTTTGCGAATATATCTACCAACTGATCTTTGGTACTCACATAGTTCAGGTTGAATTCCTTCTCTTCCACTTTCTCTCTTAGGAAGTGATACTTGATCTCAATGTGCTTTGTCTTTGCATGCATCACAGGGTTTTTTGACATATTGATAGTGCTAGTGTTATCACAATGAATAACAATAGGATAATCAATCTGAATTCCAAAATCCTTTATCATCTGCTTGATCCAAACAATTGTAGAACAATTCAAGGCTGCTGCAACATACTCTGCTTTTGTTGTTGACTGAGAAATACAGTTTTGTTTCTTGCTTGTCCAAGTGACAAGTCTATCACCAAGAAACATTGCTCCACCTGATGTACTCTTTCTGTCATCAACACATCCTACCCAATCTGCATCAGTGTACACATGAAGCTCAACATTTTATGAATTAGGATACCATAGACCATAATCTATAGTGCCCTGCAAGTATCTAAATATCCTCTTCACTGCCATGAGGTGACTTTGCTTAGGTTCTTTTGCAAATCTTCCAACTATGCCAACTGCATTGGAAATATCAGGTCTAGTCTGAGTAAGATATATGAGTTTACCAATCATAGACTTGTACAATGTCATATCTACTGCTGGTGAGTCATCTTCTTTTGTAAGCTTGCATCTAGTGATCATAGGGGTTCTTAGTGGCTTGCAATCATCCATCTTGAATTTTTTCAGTATCTCTTTCACATACTTGGACCGATTAATGAAAATACCTTTTTCTGTCTGCTGCACATTTAGTCCCAAAAAGTATTTGATAGGACCAATCATACTCATCTCAAACTCTTTCTGCATTTCTTTGGAAAATTATGCACTTAGTTTGTCATTACCACCAAAGATAATGTCATCAACAAATATAGCTACAAGTAGTAGACCTTCATATGTCTCTCTAATGAATAGATTACAATCTGCTGCACCTTTTCTGAATCTAATCTTTGTTAGATATCCATTTAGTCTTTCATACCAAACTCTAGGGGCTTGCTTAAGTCCATAGAGGGCCTTCTTCAATCTGCATACCATATCAAGTTTGTCTGATAGGGTGAATCCTTTTGGCTTCTTAATGTATACTTCTTTTTTCAAATCTCCATTCAGGAATGCTGACTTGACATCCATCTGGTAGACTTTGAAGTTTTGACTGTAGCATAAGCTAGAAACAACTTGATAGCTTCTAATTTGCTCACAGGTGCAAATGTGTCTGAATAATCAATGCCTTCTCTTTGCGCATATCCCTTACATACTAATCTTGCTTTATTTCTTACTACTGTACCATCTTCATTCATCTTGTTTCTGAATATCCACTTTGTACTGGCTTGCTGGAAAATCTCCAACAATCTCCCCCTTTGACATTGATGGCAACATGTGGAATGAAAAACTACCACCAACCCAAGTGAACATTTCTTTTATAACATTCTCCATTTCCTCATCAGAACTCCCCCAAAGATGAATCCTCTATCTGCTACAATATTTTCCAATATTCACCATTTCCTCAACTGTACTACTATCATAACTGAATACTGCTCCCCCTTAGTATACTACTCCTAAATAGATTACAATCTGCTTTTTTGATTTTATTGAGTATACTCTTAAACATAAAGCATAAACACAATGTGGAATGAAAAACTACCACCAACCCAAGAGGGGGGGGCGTGAATCAATGTTCACTATATATTACTTTTTAATTTAATCTTTATACTGAACTTAAATGCTTAAGTACTAAATTAAACATTCACATAAACATGAAACATGAAATCAACACTTGACACCAATATGATTACGGGGAAACCCAAATAGGTAAAAACCCCGGTGGGAATTGACACCCACTAATATTTTGCACTAGTGTTTTGTGATCCTTGTTAGAAGATCCTTTACCCTATTAGGAGTAGCTTTACAATGCTTTAAGTATAGTAGACCTTGTTAAGGGTTGGAACCTGTTAGGAGTCTTTTACAATAATCCTTTTTAGGGGAATGGACTCACTATCCTAGAGCTCATTGCTCAAATGGTGAAGGCTACAACCTTCTGATCTCAGATACACACTATATCTACCAGGTGAACTGTCACTGTGACACTACTTGTCAGATCAGTTCCTTTGATGTGCTGATGCTTTGACCTCTAGCAAAGCTCTAATACATCTTATGCTATCTTTTCATACCTCTACTCTGTTTATCACAACTCTCTATCAACTTCCATACTAAATATAATGGGCGCACCTTATATTTATACGCTCATACAAAATAAACTAGGTTGGCCCTTAGACCTATGACATACAACACTTCAAAATGAATTGGCTTAGGCATGCTTACAAACAAACAAGTATACATGTTGGCAACTTAAATACAATGGGTGCATACCCTTTACAACATTACATTATAACCGCACACCAAAATATTAATTGTCGGCTCTATGCTCTGATCTTCTCTGGCACATACTGGCTACGCAACTTCAACTGACTGTAACTTTCACATCCTTGCGTATCTTCTTATGCGCTCACAGACTAAGCATAAGTGTAGTCTAAAAAACTTAAATTCCAAGGTGCATACCATAATTTGTTCGTACACATGTGCGCTGATGCTCTGAGTTGCAAGAACTCTGTATACTGTCCAATCTTCAACACTTAATTGATTTCTGATCTTTACTTCAAGTGCACTGACTCCAAACTACTATACGACTTTGTTTCCATAATGACAACACTATATTAATTCATATACATCAGTATAGTCAACTTTCCAACAATCTCCCCCTTTGTCATTGATGGCAACAAAGGAATATGGCCAAGTTGCTAACTGTCCTTAATAAAATTTTTTTTTGTTTTCTATACATATCTTATACATATTATACTCCATATTCTATACAAAACTCCCCCTTTGACATTAATGAAAAAGGTGTATCAAAAAATTGTATTTACATACACTTACTGAGGGAAAACATCCAGATATACAATCTTTAGGTTCTGGATCTCCTTCTTCCAAAAAGTTATCAAGGAGTTAACTATTTGGAGATGGGCACATAATGCATATTGAAGCTTCTCCATCTTCTTCAAGTCTGTGCTCAGACCTTGATCATATGTCACCATGGTGGCATCAATCTCCTTTATGTTGTGACTGAGAATGTCTAGTGAGGGTGCAAGAGCATTCCTCAACCAAGTCTGTCTAGACCTTATCTTTTCCATCTCTTTCTTTGCCTTCTCAATTTTATCAATCTGACCCTGGTAAACATTGTTGCACATTTTCACATCAGTAGATTTATCTTTCATTGATCTCTTCACTTGCTCAATCATAGCTTCTGCTTCTTTGATTTTCTTGAAATGATCATCAGTAAGCTTATCTTGATCCATACATTCTGCAATGATTCTTCTTCCCTCATTTGCAAATTCTTTTAGAGATGCTTGTCCTGTCTTAAGTGAATTCAAGTCTAGTGCAAAGTTTCTCATTAGTTCATTGAGTCTCTTCTTTAAGTACTTCTCCTCTACCACTATGGATGTAGATTCTTCTAGGCTAGAAAAATTACTTTTGAACTGTGATATGATTGTACTTACATCATCAACAAAGTGTTCCTTGGACACCTTTTTGTTTGCAGGCAACAAACTGTTCAGAATGTTCACTAATTCTACAAGGAGAGGATTTCTCATGACTTGTTTCTCCTTTGCTTCCTCCATAGCTAGGATGCTAAACTTAATTAGGTCTTCTTCTCTCCATGAATCCAAATTGGATGTGTCAGGTGTCAAACTTGACAACAATGCTGAGGGAGTGATGTGAGTGCTGTCCATCACTTCTAGTTTTACCTTGGTTAGTTCAATAGAAGTTTCATCTTTTTCTTGTTCTTTTTCTTCCATCTTATCTTCTTCTTCCTTATCTATTACATTTTCAATCAATACCTCTTCTTACTGACTGGGAGGTGTGTTGCTACACAAAATTTCAGCTTCTTGTGTGCTCACAAAAGCTTCCTCAAACTTGTCCAAATTTGTGTCAGTGGCCACCATGGTTATCTTAACATTATCAATGATAATGGTGCTATCCTTGAGTGACTCTATCATGGGCACAGGCTTGTCTAACTTTGTTTGTGCTTCCACTACAGGCGCTAAATCCTAAGGACCTATAGATTGTATCTCGATGGTCTCTACTGCTTTGTCTTGCTCACTAAGTGCTTGAGTGATGGGTGCAGACTTAGGTTTCATGTGCTACTCTAAGAATACTTTCTCAAAGGCCTTCTTTTTTTCCTTAGATATCAGCTCATAGTCTTTGTTCATGAGGTGTAGTGTTCTCATCTTTGTCCTTAAGTGTGGCTTTACCAAATTTAGTAACAGTAACTTTTCTTCAACAGAACATACTAGAAGAGTGGAATCAAGAATTTGTTCCCTTATTCTGAGGTCTTCTTCAGTGGCTTGTCTCTTCAAGGTATCCATTATCTCCCATAACTTATATGGAATTATTGTTTTCAATTCAAGAACTATCTTCTTGAACTTTATCATGTGTTTGACAATCATATCATGTATTTCTGATTTGTCAATCTCACTGTATGTTTCATAAAATTTCCTTACTTGATCAATTCTACCCTCATCAACAATTCTTGTGCTCAAAACTTTAAGGCTTGGTTTGAATCCTATCTTAGGAGGTGCTTGTATGTTTTTCTTTCTCCTTGTTGCTCGCGAGGATGGATGACTAGTGCTAACTTCTTTCTTTCTCTTGACTATTGGCTTATACTCTGGAGGAGCAATAAGATCACTAGTTTCTTTGGCTGCAGAAGGTGTGCCATCAGTTATATCCTTCTGACTATCATCTTTTTCAATTTTTATCTTCTTCATCTTAGGATCTTCTTGTTCTTCTTCTTCTGCTGTGCTTTTCAATTCCAAAGCAATCTTCTCTTCCATTGCCTTGTCAAGGTCTTCTTGAGACACACCATGTATTCTCAAGATTTTTGATGTGACTTTAGCAACTTTTCTTTTTTTTGCTACACTGTTTAACTTTGCATCTACTTCTCTTGTCTTCTCCTCATAAGTTCCCCACCTAGGTTCATTAGGATCTTTGGGGGTTGACAATAGTACCTGTGCATATGCTTCAAGGACTTGTTCCTCTACCTCATAGCCAAGTGGATGAATCCACTTAGTTCTTGGTTCAACAGCTTCCATACAAGTAGCATTAGTTTCTACCATAAAGCATATTGAATCCTTGTACTTTTCCACAATGCTCTCTAGAATCCTGTACCTCATTTGCATCTTGACCCTAAAGGTCTTCAATTCCAATGTGATATAATCTCTTAATGTGCTTTCAGTGGATACCTTGAGGGATATCTGTGGCATGGTTGGAATGGTCTTATCCAAATACACATCTAATACTCTCCTAACAATATGAAGATACATGTAAATGATTAAGGACCCAAACCTGAAAATATTTGTCTTGTCATGCTTGATGGCCTTGATGTTATCAATCAATTGTGCATGCAAGATCTCACACAAGTTGAACTCTCCATCTTCCTTCACAAGTCTGATGGCTGCTAGAATAGTGCCCACAGACACACTATTCACCCTACTGGTGTGATGAAACCTATATCCCAGTATCATTGACATCAATTTGATGTCTGCTTGTTCAATAGGCTTAATTGTCATGCTGCACCTATCGCTCCTTGACTTACATGTTTGCTCCATTATCTTTCTGACATCCTTTCCCATAGGAAGGATGACGCCTATCCTAGAAAGGCCTGTCATCTCATGTATAAGGTCACTGGTGATTCTTACTGGTACATCTCCAATCCAAAATAGATCATCATGAATTTTGCTTAATAAAATCTTTATCCATTCTGTCTCATAGAATTCATATGCCATAGCATACTCAACTAAAGGGTGATCATTCCATCTAGCATATTCATTCATGAAGGTTTTGTCTGGTTTCAACATGGTATCCATGTGCACCCTTAACCTATCCAATCCAATTGGTTCTTTCTTGCAGTAGATGTATGCCCTAATTTCTTCCATATGCATGACACCCATAGGCATGTGGGAGAAAGCTCCCTCTAAATCATCTAGGGTTGAATTAAATGGGTGCTTCTTGAATATGTACCTCTTCTTCTTAGAAACATCAAAAACTATGGGAGTGGCCATGACTTACTTGTTAAACACTTTCCAATTGAACTCTGAGATAGTCTAAAGGCTTCTGAATCAACGCAACGAGCTAGGGTTTCTGCAACTGACCAAATGCACTACAAACACTGATAGATCAATCTCCAAGTCTTCACAACAAATTCTAAGGCTTTTTTTTCTCTTCAATTGCTTTGAATTCGAATGCAATGAGTAATGAAACAAATTTTTGTGTACTTAAAGTGAGAATTCCTCCATTAATGCAAGTCACGTAAACCAGGCTGTCACTTCCAAATTTTCAACTCGAGTTCTGTTAACAATCAACATGTGCGCTCTTGCATGAAGGTTCCTTTACACTCCAAAAGCTTAAGTCCAAAGGCACATACTCTGAGGATGAGTATACCAACCACATAGGGGTCTAGAGCTAAATTAGCTCCCCTTATGACCCTGAGGGGCATTCATCTAGATGTAGAGGGTGCATCCACTATGGATGCATCCAATACATTCTCATCAACTTTTTCCTTCTTTTTCTTTGACCAAATCATGCTTGTATCATATGAGGCTTTGACAAAATTAACTTCTCCTTCGGGATCCAAAACTGGTTCTTTAGCCTTTTTAAGGCTTTCCTGACCTTGTGTCCTTGATCTACAGAATCTAGAGATATGTCCAGCCTTGTTACAAGAGTGACAAATGATTGGAGGCATTGACATGAGTCACCGTTTTACATTGTTTCACTGAGTGACCATTATAGTTACATATTTGACATGTAACATTCTGAGAACTTCTTACATTTGTCTGATTTAGATTTCTCTGATCATGATGAATCTTGTTTTTCTTACTAGTCTTGCAATTCATAGCTTTATGACCAACTCTATTGCATGAATAATTGTAACCATTAAAAGGTCTTACACCTATACAGTTCCCCTCAATGTGTCCATGCTTGTTACATACAAAACAAGTGTGTTCTACTTGCTTGCGCTCATTCTTAGGTTGTCCACCATTATCTTTGGTTTGATCTTCAGTCTTTTCAACATTAGTAGAGTCTTTTTGTGTTTCCTTTCTTGCTCCCATATTGTCAATCTAGTTTTGTGCTTCATTGTAACCAATACAACTAGTGTCTCCTTTGGATCTTCTTGCATACAAATGAGATTCTATCAAATCAAAACTAGTGTGTAACTTGTCAATATGATTCTTTGCTACTTTCAATTCAGACTCCAAGCTTTCTTTGCTATTCCTTAGCTCCAAGATTTACAAATTGGCTTCCCTTAATTCCTCATTGAGTTGAAGGTTCTCCTTGACCTATTCATTGTAAACTTCCTAATTATTGATCAAATTATCATCTAACTCTTCAAGTAGTTCTTTCATAGATGCATTTTCTTCATTTAGTTTCTTGACCTTTGCTCCTAGATCACTGTTAGAGCATTCTTTCAGATCCCTTCTTAGATTTTTGATAACTAATTGAGCATCAATGAATTTCTCTTTTAGTTTTTCAATTTCTCTTTCAGATTTGTCCAGGTCTTCAAGAGCGGCTTCAAGTTTTTTCTTTAGATGTTTCATTTCTATTTTGTCCATGATCTCCTCAAGTGGTTAAACTTCTATGCTAAGGACTAGATCTCTGATACCAATTGTTAGGAATGGGAACACTGAGAGGGGGCAGGGGTGAATCGGTGTTGAATGTATATTACTTTTTACTTTAATCTTTATATTGAACTTAAATGATTAAGTACTGAATTAAACATTCACATAAAGATGAAACATGAAATCAACACTTGACACCAATATGATTACGGGGAAACCCAAATAGGTAAAAACCCTGGTGGGAATTGACACCCACTAATATTTTGCACTAGTGTTTTGTGATCCTTGTTAGAAGATCCTTTACCCTGTTAGGAGTAGCTTTACAATGCTTTAAGTATAGTAGACCTTGTTAAGGGTTAGACCCTGTTAGGAGTCTTTTACAATAATTCCTGTTAGGGGAATGGACTCACTGTCCTAGAGCTCATTGCTCAAATGGTGAAGGCTACAACCTTCTGATCTCAGATACTCACTATATCTGCTAGGTGAACTGTCACTGTGACATTGCTTTTCAAATCAGTTCCTTTGATGTGCTAATGCTTTGACCTCTAGCAAAGTTCTAATACATCTTATGTTGTCTCCACATACCTCTACTCTGCTTATCACAACTCTCTATCAACTTCCATACTAAATATAATGGGCACACCTTATATTTATACACTCATACAAAATAAACAACTAGGTTGGCCCTTAGACCTATTACATACAACACTTCCAAATGAATTGGCTTAAGTGTGCTTACAAAAAAATAAGTATACATGTCAGAAACCTAAATACAATGGGCACATAGCCTTTACAACATTACATTATAACCGCACACCAAAATACTAACTATCGGCTCTATGCTTTGATCTTCTTTGGCACACACTGGCTGTGCAACTTCAATTGACTGTAACTTTCACATTCTTTTATATCTTTTTATGCGCTCATAGACTAAGCATAAGTGTAGTTTAACAAACTTAACTTCCAGGGCGCATACCATAATTCATCTGTATGCACATGCGCTGATGCTTTGAGCTACATGAACTCTATACACTGTCCAGTCTTCATCACTTAACTGATTTCTGATCTTTACTTCAAGTGCACTATCTCCAAACTGCTATATGACTTTGTTTCCATAATGACAACAATATATTAAGTCATATACATAAATATAGTCAACTTGCCAATAGTTTCAATAGTCGCTAGACTATTATCATAATTGAATTGATCAAATGCAGTCAACTTACCGATTAAGGCTTAAAGAGTAAAAATATTATTTGGTATGGATCTTAGTTCCTAAATAGCAGATACTCTAATAACATACTTGGAAGAAAGAGCTCTCATTATTTTACTTACCACTTCTTCATTAGTCAATGTTCCACTAGCATCTTTGATGGAACTAACAAATTACTTAATTCTGCAACTATATTGAGTAATTTTCTCTTCATCTTTCATCCTCATTTCATCATACTTTCCTTTGAAACTATCAACCTTAGATTTTTGTACATCTTGATCTCCTCCATAAATAAGTGTAAGCCTATCCCACATCTCTTATGAATTAATGGAGTCCTTAACATCATTGAATTCAACATCACTTAGGAAAGAAGCAATTTCTATCATTACTGAGTTGTGTTCCTTCTTTTCTCATCTAATCAATTGTCATGGGTCCAGGAGGCGGTGGAGTGTAGTCATTATCTAGAAGTTTCAGTGAAAATTCTCTAATTCCAAATAGATACAATCTCATCCTACTTTTCCATGTAGAAAAACTTTCCTTGTTCAACTTAGGTACTTCTCTCCTATACATCTTTAGATCTTTTACTCAAGCCTTTCAAACCAATCTCTTTAGAGTACTTATCTCTAATACCAATTGTTGGATTACAGAGGGAGGGGGGGGTGAATCAATAATCCCCGATTCCAAATACCTATAAATTTTTTCTCTAATTAACTTAGTTAAACATAATCCACTATTTACCAAAAATAGTAAATAAACTTTAACAATAAACAAATGATTCACATAAATCATTAATCACATGTAACACCAATATTTAATGTGGAAACCCATCTTTGGGAAAAACCATTGTGAGAATTATCACCCACCAAGAAAATACTCTTCTAAAGTACGCTCGGTTAAGAGCCAATCTAGTTAAAGATTACAATACACATTGTTAGGTGTGACCTGATCAAGGGATTACGTCAGATCTATTACGATCTTCACCTTGTTAGGAGTGTCTTGGTAAAAGGACTTTTAACACTCTTTATAATGTTACCTTTTGCAAGGATTTTACAATAAGACTGTTAGATCTATTCGGTTAAGAGATTTCTCTGTTACAAATGCTAATGAGCAATAATAAATAGTTTGACATATAAACTTGCAACTATCTTTGCATAACTAGATCCTTTGCATCCTCTTCTATCTTTACTTCTATCCTTCACTTTCCATTGGCTTTAACACTTATCAAATTCTACTTTTTGACTCATAATCTATCTTTTCCTTCTTCACTCCATCAGTCAGTGATTTATCAACTCTTCAATTTGCTAGCCATTTGTTCATACAAATCCATCTTTTATATAGACTTAATTTTATCACTTAATCTCCTCTATTACATTTTCATTTGATCAATCTTAGCCATTCAATTCATTTCATAAACTTATTCAATGTATTTGGATCTCGGTAACACATTTTACCTTCACCTCGAAACTTGTTCCTTCTATTTTAACCATTTATATCTAAGCCGTAGATCATCATCATGAATTTTTATGATTGTAGATCTCTCTAAATAATGTTCTTTTTCATCATAACCATCCAACTCATCATAGCTAATCATTAAATGTCATTCTGATCATTGTATTTAATTTATGTTCCTTGCTTGGTGAATAACTCTAAATTTCAGTTAAATTCGCTCACCTAAAACTTATTTTCTCGGTGCCTTGAGTTCCTTTTCCTTTACAAAAACTTACTGTTATCTTACCAAATTACTTTTTCTCTATAGAGTGAATGACTTTTCCTGCTAGGTAGCCAAAACTATTTTGCTTACTGACTTGCCAAATCTTCATTACCATGCTTTACCAACTTGATATAATTATATGTTAGGGAGAAATTTTTATATCATCATAATCTTTATTATTAGATTTGTATCATTTTCCCATTTAAGTGCTTCAACTATTGGAAATTGCAATTGAAACAATTGTTGTATTTTAGTTTATGTCAAACCTTAATTGGTAAGACAATTTCTATCTAAGAAAGTACTATATCTATTGATTAATGAAAAGGATTAGGGCAAGGGAGATAACAAGAGAACCTAGGGAAAGGTTGAGTTATTTGATACTTCAATGAGTACTTGATTATTTGGCACATTGATAAGTTAATGTATTGTTTATCTAAGAAAGAAGAAGATTGAAGAAGTAGACTTAACCGAGCAAAAGTGAAGAAATCTAGTTTAAACCAAGTGATGTTAGTGTCGACCGAGTGCTAGTATATGCCAAGTGAATTTAATGTTGATTGAACATCAGTTTATGTCAAGTGACATGAAATTACCGAGAACGATAGTGTTAGCCAAGGAAGACAATTTATAGAGATGACTGATTTACACAGTGATGACTGAGGAGATGAACACAATATTGACCGAGTGTCAGTAATTTACATTTGGAGAAAGAATTTAGATTCCCAACTCACATAGTTGAATTATTGGGTTATGTAAATCATGTTGACTTTATTAATTGATTGTATGGATAATTTAATGCATGGCAAATCATTTTATTATGGATTCAATGAGAAGTTTCTAGATGTATCTAGAAGGAAGGATAAAGAATTTAAATGTTAGAAGGATTCAATGAATCTGATCTAAACCTAAGATCTACGTATGAGATTAAGTGAAAAAAGATGGATCTACCTAACTGAAGAGGTATATAAGAAAACCTAAGTGTGAGGTTATAGAAGAGGCTGAAGTTATTGATGTTATTGACTGATAAGTATAAGCAGAAGGCTGAAGGTGAAGGATTTGATTAGAGTTGTGATTAATTGAAGCGAATTTCGAGCAGATCAAAGATGGAGATGGAAGTAGAACTCAGTCAGTAAATCAACATATATGTGTGAATTGGATCTGTTATTTGCAAAGTGAGTTGTATGTTTTTCAGATCAGAAACTACTGCTACTTTCTAACCATTGCATCAGTCTAAATCCCTTAATCAAGGTTGACCTAATAGTCATTGTTTAAATTCTTTAATTAAGGTGGCATTCTAATGGAATGTACTTAAATCCTTCAACTAGGTCACTTTTGGTGGAGTGTTTAAATCCTTTAACAAGGTCACACCTAGCAGTGTGTTTGTAAACCTTTAACAAGGTTGGCTTTTCATAGAGCTCACTTCAGAAGAGTGAAAATATCAGTAACATGTTTCAAAGTGGTTTTTCCCAAATTGTGTTTCCACTATAAATCATGGTGTTATACTTGTGTGAATGTTTGATGTGTTTGTTTCTATATTTTGCAAGTTAATTACTTTTTGATATTGAAGTGCATTTTATATATTTCTGGTATATATACTTTAGAAACCGAGTTGTGTTGGTGATTAGATTTGAGATTGTTGAAGAGTTTAAAAGTTCAATTGGTACATCTAGACCTAAGAACACATGATTTACCCCCCTTCTCTATTGTTTTAAATAATATTAACAATTGGTGTCAGAGCTGTTGGTGCTTACATAGAATAAGTTTAAAGGTACTTGAAGCTAATGATCAAGATGTATAAAAAGGAGATACAAAATTTGAACAAGGAGAACTTCCCTACATGACAGAGTCTGATGAAACTGCATCTAGCTGGTATTGGTGATTCAACAAAGTACTATGTTGAACATGACTACATAGTTATACCTACCACACCTTTGACTACCGAGGAGATGAAAGAAAAACATGAACACAATCATGCAATGTTGGAGATTGCATCTACCTTAATATATCCTAAATTTGAAGACATCAAGGATTTCACTACTACAAAGCAAATGTGGGATACTCTTGCAACCATCTATGGTGGTGATACACATGTACTAAGGGAAAAATTTGAAAGCTTGAGAGGTAAGTTTGATGAAATGAAAATTAAAGAAGGTGAGAATATTGCTCAATATTGTGGTAGAATTAACAAGATAGTGAATGCTATTAGAGGAGCTAGTGGAATCATTGATGATGAGACTGTTATTGGTAAAGTATTTCAAACTTTTCTTCCTATCTATGATATCAGAACTTTAGCAATTCAAGAATCAAGTTGTAACCCTGGTAATGTTCTAAATCTGGAAAGTCTTGTTGGTAAGCTTACTACTTTTGAGCTATCTAACTATGATAATTACACTATTCCTAATGTTGAATCTATATTCAAGTCAGAAATGGTTTTGCATAAATCTAAGAGAGAAAAATAAGAATGTTTGAAAAGTGAAAGTGATAGTGAAAGTGACAGTAACACTTCTGATGATGAACTTGATGATCTTGAGGCACTCATGGCTAGAATATTGAAAAGAGGAAAAGACAAATATAAAGGTAAACTTCCTATAATCTATTTTTCATGTAACAAAGTTGGCCATATTGCTACAAGATACCTTGATAGGAATAACAAGGATGAGGAAAGAGAAAGAAAGTACAAGGATAAGAGAGATCACATAGATCACCGAAGGTACAAAGATTACAATCATAAAGGTAAGAAATTCTGCTATATTGCTAAAGAGGAAAATGATAGTGATAGTGATGATTTTGATATTGAAGTAGTTTATGTTGCTATGAAAGATGATTCTAATGAAGATGAGAAAATTGCACTTATTTCTTGTGTGAGTAAAGGTGATAAATGGATTATTGATAGTGGTTGCTCACATCACATGACTGGTGATAAAATTAAATTTGAAACCCTAAATCATTAAAAAGGTAGAAGTGTTAAGTTTGGTAATGATGCACCATGCCCTGTAAGAGGTAAAGGATCAATTAAGCTAACTGATAAGATCACACGTGAAAATGCCTATTGGGTTGAAGGTCTTAACTATAATTTTCTGAGTGTTGCACAATTTAATAACACTAGTTATCGAGTGGAGTTTCATCATAGAAAGGCTAAAATATTTGATGCTACTGGTGAGCTAATTGGAAGTAGAGAACAAACTGGAGGTGATTTGTTCTATCTAGATCTATCTGAAGAGACATGTTTGTTTGCACAATTTGATGATGTATGGTTATGGCATAAGAGGCTATGTCATGTTAACTTTGACAATCTGGTAAATAGTAGTAAAAAGAAGAAAGTTAGAGGTTTACCAAGATTGAAGAAACCTGATAATGTGATGTGTAAACAATGTCAGTTGGGTAAAATGAAAAAGTCTAGTTTCAAGAGCAAGACATTTATTTCTGAAAATATTTTAGATTTGGTTCATATTGACCTTTTTAGACCTATGGGTGTACAAAGTTATTGTGGTGCTAAGTACTTTATTCTATTTGTTGATGACTACACTAGGATGATGACTGTAATGTTTTTGAAAGAAAAATATGATGCATAGTTGTTTAAGTGGTATTTGGAAAAGGTTGGAAAAGAAATAGGTAGAAGCCTGAAATGGCTGAGATCTGACAAAGGTGGAGAATTTATATCAAATGAGTTCAATCTATTCTACAATGATAGAGGAATCAGGAGACAAATGTTTGCACCTAGAACACCTCCATAGAATGGTATAGCTGAGAGGAGAAAGAAGTCAATTATGAATTTTGCAAGGACACTAATGATTGAGAAGAATGTTGCACAAAAATATTGGAGAGAAGTTGTGAGTAAAGCTATTTATATCTTAAACCAAGTACAAATAAAGAAAGGTACAAATGCTACACCTTATGAATTATGGCATGGATATGCACCTAATGTGAAATAATTTAGAATCTTTGGGAGTAAATGCTATATACTAAAAGAAAATAGAATGGAAAGTTTGACAAAAAAGTGATGAAGGCATATTCCTAGGTTATTCCACTAAGAGAAAAGCTTATAAGCATTTGAATTCTAACACTAACAAAATTGTGGAAAGTGCAAATGTGAGAGTTGATGAATATGCAGAGAAAAATGAACAAGAAGGAAAAAAAGAACCTGAAGACTATAGATCTTTTGGCTATATGGAAGAAGGAGAGGCACGTAACATACTTGCACTAGATGTAGAGTCAGGAGGATGCTGCCAAACATCAAGAGGATGTTGCTGAGAAATCAGAAGCTAAAACTAAAATTTTTCATGATGAATCTAAAGATCAAGAAGAAAAGAAATATGAACGTACATTGGCAGTATGTGATAAGACATCATAAGTCTAAGAAAATCATTGGAGATAAGGAATCTAGAGTCTTGACCAGAAGTAAGTTGAAAGACCCTACATGTTTATTATGTGAGTTTGAGCCTAAGACAGTAAAAGATGCTTTAGAGAATGAAGACTGGATTCAAGCTATGAATGAATAAATAGATCAAATAGAAAAGAATGATACCTGGACTTTGGTTCCAAGACTAGAAAACAAGAATGTTATTGGAACAAAATGGGTATTCAGAAATAAGCTTAATGAACATGGACAAGTCAAAAGAAACAAGGCAAGATTAGTATGCAAAGGTTATGCACAAGGAGTAGACTATGGATAAACATTTTCCCCTGCAACAAGATTAGAAGGAGTAAGAACTCTACTTGCATATTCTGCCTATAGAGACTTCAAAGTTTATCAGATGGATGTTAAGTTTGCATTTCTAAATGGTATATTAGAACAAGAAGTATACATTGAACAACCAGAAGGATTTGTTGATCCAAACAAGAAAAATATGGTTTTCAAACTGAACAAGGTGCTGTATGGATTGGAGCAAGCCCCCAGAGCATGGTATGAGAGGCTGCACAATTACTTGATAAAGATTGGATTTACAAGGAAAAATGACAACATCAATCTGTACATGAAAGCTGAAGAAGTAAAGGGATTTTGTTAGCTAAATTTTTTGTAGATGATATCATATTTGGAGGACAAGATGCCCTATGTCAGAAATTTTCAAATGAGGTGCAAATTGAGTTTGAGATGTCTATGTTTGGTGAGATAAATTTTTTTGTTGGTTTGCAAGTCCATCAGATGGAAAAATGTATATTTATCACACAATCTAAATATGTCAGAGAAATACTAAAAACTTTTGGTATGGAGGGTTCTAGACCAGGAAGTACTCCTATGGCTACTGGACATAAACTATCTAAAACTGATGATACTACTGAAGTGAATCAAACCCTGTATAGATCCATGATTGGAAAGCTACTATATGTTGTCCACAACAAACCAAATATAGCCCTAGTAGTTGGGATTATGGCAAGATTCTCTACCAATCCTAAGGAAAATCATATGATGGCTGTGAAGAGAATACTGAGATGCCTGAAAGGGATAGAAGATTATGGATTGTACAACAAAAAGAATGAGAAATTTGAACTGAGAGTCTATATTGATGCAGATTGGGTAGGAAATGGTGATGATAGGAAAAGTACAAGTGGTGGAGCTTTCTTTCTAGGAAAAAGATTAGTCTCTTGGATAATAAAGAAACAAAACTTCATTTCCCAATCTACAATAGAAGCTAAGTATATAGCAGTTGCAGTGAATTGTTCAAATATGTCATGGATCAAGCAATTGTTTTTGATTATGGTAAAAATAGGTTTTGAAGGGGCTCTGAAACCCTTTAATAATAGAGACAAAAGATAAGTATGAGATCCCAAAGAACAACTAGCTGTCCCAAAGAAGGGAACAGACTACAAAGGGTCAAAACCCAAATATTCAATAAGCTTCTACACAACAAAAAGCAAAAAATGCTGGAAGACAAACAAAAAGGAGAAGACCACCAAAACCAAGATCAAGACATAGTCTTCAGGAAGCCCTCAGATTCCTCTAGCTGGGCCTACATGATCTTAACATTATCTTTTAGCCTTTGAATGTCCTGATCAATAATCTTGAGCTTCTTTTTAGTATTAGACCTAGTTCTGGTGCCAGGTCCCATCTGCTGACTAGGATTAGTCAGGTCAATTTTGTCATTCAGGGGGGCATCTTTGTTTCCTTCTAGCATATTGCTAAGTGTATTCAAATTCTCCAGAGTCGACTTCGTACCAGTATTAGCCAGGCCAAGAAAATATTTCATCATTTCCTCATTCTCGCTAGTCTTCTCATGGATAGGGATCATGGCAGTCTCAACTGCTTTTTTAATTCTATCATCCAAATCAGAACTGTAATAAAAAACACTGACATTATCTTTGAGAGAATTCTCCTTCCTTATATTGTCAATCATTTCCTCAATAATAGAATTCTTATTTTCCAATTTGATACATCTATTCTTTAGCTCAACCAGGTCATTCTGCACCCATTTGTCCATATTATAACTATAGATGGACTTGTTTTTAGCAATCTCAAGGGGGGTCATAATGACTATTATTTTTACCTACAAATCCATCTTTCTGATATCATCCTGAAGAGATTAGGACCTATTATAGTCAAAGGTTCTTTCACTGTCATCCTTCTTGTTCTCTTTCCCAGAGCTGGGAGAGTCATGGGAGTCCAGATTTTCCTCTTCCATAACCCTAAAGCTATTATTCCCTGAATCATCAGCATTTCTATCAATTAAGTTTGTATCAGCCTCTTTGACTTTATTGTCATCAGCCTCGACCTCAATCTCAGGAGTATCTTTATCATCAGTATTGTTAATCTCCAGAGCAGGGATAGACTTGTCCCCACTATTCTGATTATCCTAACCATCCTCGAGGCTAACCATGGCATTAGTAATATTGGGATCCTCCAAGTCCTTCTCCTTAGGGGTCTGGGGAGTGGAATTAGGCATGAAATTTTGACCCACCTGGGTATTCTTATCGACCTCAGTCACATTATCCTAGGGGTTCGACTTCACACCTTCAGACTCTGACCAGACAGGGCTAGCAGAGGGCTCAAAATCAATTTTGTCAAAAATAGAGGCATTGACATCACTCGGGTTCTTGGCATTCTTTAGACCATCCAAAGACTTAGAGGAGGCTGGCTCAGAGAGGGAGAGAGCTTTCTTAGGTTTCTGTTTCGTAGGTGGAGAGCCGATTTTCTTCTTTTTCTTGACCTGGGCAGGGATAGGTTCAGGAATGTGATCCCTTGCATAATCAGTAATAAGGAGGATGAGCCCAACATGGAGAATGGGATAATTCTTCACTCTATAATCAGTAATGGTCTGATTGAGTGAACAGAGAAGAAAGTAGGGAAAAGAGATTCTTATGTCATGACTGAAGTGATTAACTAGGGAAAAATGGTAATTATAGACCCTAGAAAATCTCACCTCAAGTGTAAAATATTCCATGATGATCTTAATTATAGAACCCCAAATTCTATCAATATTATCCATATCAACGTAGTCTTTCTTACCTTTAACCAAAAGAGCCCTCTCTTCATCAGTGACAGGAAACTTCTTGTAAGCTTTGGATCCCACATTAATCTCTTTCTGGATCAAGAAATTGTTGAAAGGTATGAAAGAGGAGATTATTGAACTGTTTGTTATATTCTGTGATAACACAAGTGCTATCAACATATCAAAGAATCTGGTGATGCACACAAAGACCAAACATATTGCTATCAAATATCATTATTTGAGGGAATTGGTACAAGATAAAGAAGTGAGAATGGAATATGTGAATACAAAGGAACAACTAGAAGACATATTCAAAAAATATTTACCTAAGGATGCTCATGAATATCTTAGAGGTAAATTAGGGGTGCTTCCTCTAGCTGAGGCTGCCTAGTTAACTAGGAGCACTGCATCAAATGTGCTACATAGAGTATCTGACAAATTGATGTAGGAAAGGTCACACTTGAGGAGCTTCCTAGAGTTGTGAAAAGAACATCAAAGGTGATAATCAGTCATAAGAAAGATGACAGAGGGAGAAATACAGATACTAAACGGACAAGATGACACCTACATATGAAAGATGTAAGTTCTAGTTACTTCTTTGGCATTATTGTCAAAGAGGGAGAGACTTTGATGAAAACACATATATAAAGAACACTGAGTTATATGTTCCAAGATTCAGAGATTCATAGAATCAAAGGGAGAGAGAGACATAAAAGATTCAGAGGGAGTAACTATGTGAACGATCAAGCAAGGCTATTTTGTTGTGAATCAAAATGATGCTAAGGATATTATAAATGTTTCTGATGCAATGACAAAGTTTTGGATTGGTTATTAAATCATGTGCTATTCATGTGGTGTTGCCATCAATGCCAATGAGGGAGATTGTTGGAAACTGCAATTGAAACAATTGTTGTATCGTCATTGATGTCAAACTTTAACTGGTAAGACAATTTTTATCTAAGAAAGTACTATATCTATTGATTGATGAAAAGGATTAGGGAAAGGGAGATAAAAAGAGTGGTGCAAGAGCACCCCCAAAACACTCAAACAAACCTACCAAGTATTGATGGGGTCTTCTACACCATGGAGAGTAACCTAGACTCTTAGGACTTTCTTCGATTCACTAGGGTCCTCATTGTGTGCACCCTTTGACAGTTAGGTGGCTATATAAACCTACTATCCAAAGAGGTCACAAGGACCATTTCTTTGATGTAAATCATAGTTTAGGGTCTTTTAGAGGTCCCAGGGTCATATTAGGATCTTAGGTGTGTGTTTAAGACTTTAAGTCCTTCAAATAGGCAAAAGTTGTCATGTGGAAGAAAAGTTGTCATGAGCAACAAAAAGTTGCTATGCAACTTTTCTAGTAACTTTCGACAACTTGTCCTAAATTGAGTTTTTGAATGTAATAAACTCCCCAATGGTCAAAACCCCTAGTTTTTAGTTGGATCAATTGGGGGAAGCCTTCAAATAGCCCTTTCAGGCAGGTGGAAGGCATGGCTATGTAATTTTGGATTTAATTAATAAAAATACCGACCATTCCCTGTATTTCTCTAAAGTTTTGTGTGATCGTACAGATGGTACAGATGTGATAGAAGGGAGACCTAGTGTGGATGAAAGTTTAGTGTCTTAGTTTTCATTTGGTGGTAGTCTGGAGTCTTGAAACCCTTGGAATAAAGAGATATCCTCATACTGGTGTAGGTTATCCACAAACCCTTTCCAACTAGGGTTTCAACACTCTAATGGCCATATCTCTCATTCCCACCCTTGAAAAATCCTAATTCTTAGTGGAATGAGAGTTATGTGTATATGCATTAAGATTTTTGAGGTTTTTTGCAGGGGTCAGTTGGTGGCCGTACATATGGAGTAATTTTAGAGTTGGCATCTCTATGTGACAACTCTGTGACAATAGCAAAGAAAACTTGAATGGATCCTCTTAGGGTTGAACCAGAATATGAGACCTTGGATTCCATGTGTTTGAGGTCCAATGATCTTGCCTAAACCACTATACTAGTTATACAACTTGTTTTGAGGATACTTGCTTTGGAGATTAGCCCTAATTGGGATAATTAGGCCTGTTGAGATCCTCCGCTTTCTGGGGTTCAAAGTTGGAGTTGGGATCTCTAACTTGGGGTGTTTACATATCTTCCAAAAGGGTATTTGAAAGTGTCATTGGTTTCCTTAGTCCTTTGGGAGACTTAGGAGTTAGACCCTGAAAACTAGTATCGCAGGGCTACTAGACCAGTATGCCAGTTGGGTAACCAGTCCTTCTAGTTGCAGAACCAGTTTGTTATTATGGAATTATAAGGTCATTGGATATAATATTCCAAGCCCTATTCAAGAAAATTCAACCCCTTAACACATCCACTCTTGGGTAAGGATATATTTTCAAACAAGTCTACCATTGTGTGATTGAGTATTTGATCCTTAGAGAATGCTTGGGATTGAGTTCAAGTTCATGTTTAAAACCCCTCACAAAGGTGTAGAGATTTGGTTGTGTCCACTCTTAGATAAAGAGTTAAGAAAATCAGAATCAAACCATTTCATACCATTGCTCTGCATCAAAGAGAATCTAGGGAAAGGTTGAGTTATTTGATACTTCAATGAGTACTTGATTATTTGGCACATTGATAAGTTAATGTATTATTTATCTAAGTAAGAAGAAAGACTAAAGAAGTAGGTTTAATCAAGAAAAAGTGAATAAATCTAGTTTAAGTTGAGTGATGTTAGTATCAATCGAGTGCCAATATATGCCGAGTGAATTTAGTGTTGATTGAGCATCAGTTTATGCCGAGTGACAAGAAATTACTGAGAAAGACAATGTTAGTTGAGGAAGACAGTTTGTAGAGATGACCGAGTTACATAGTGATGACCGAGGAGATGAACACAATATTGATCGAGTGTTAGTAATTTACATTTGGAGAAAGAATTTAGATTCCCAGCTGACATAGTTGAATTCTTAAGTTATGTAAATCATGTTGACTTTATTAATTGATTGTATGGAGAATTTAATGCATGGTAAATCATTTTATTATGGATTCAATGAGAAGTTTCTAGATGTATCTAGAAGGAAGGATGAAGAACTTAAATGTTAGAAGGATTAAATGAATCTGACCTAAACTTAAGATCTATGGAGGAGATTAAGCGACAAAAGATGGATCTACCTAACTGAAGAGGTATATAGGAAAACCTAAGTGTGAGGTTACAAAAGATGTTGAAGTTATTGATGTTATTGACTGATAAGTCTAAGAAGAAGGCTGAAGGTGAAGGAGTTGATCAGAGTTGTGATTGCTTGAAGAAAATTCTGAGAAGAGCAAAGATGGAGATGGAAATGGAACTTAGTTAGTAAATCAACATATATGTGTGAATTGGATCTATTATTTACAAAGTGAGTTTAATGTTTTTCAGATGAGAAACTACCGCTACTTTCTAACCATTGTATCAGTCTAAATCCTTTAATCAAGGTTGACCTAATAGTCATTTTTTAAATCCTTTAATCAAGGTGGTATTCTAAAGGAGTGTACTTAAATCCTTTAACCAGGTCACTTTTGGTGGAGTGTTTAAATCCTTTAACATGGTCACACCTAATAGCTTGTTTGTAAACCTTTAACAAGGTTGGATTTTTACACAGCTCACTTCAGAAGAGTGAAAATATTAGTAACATGTTACATAGTGGTTTTTCCCAAATTGTGTTTCCACTATAAATCATGGTGTTATACTTGTGTGAATGGTTGATGTGTTTGTTTCTATATTCTACAAGTTAATTACTTTTGGATAGTGGATTGCATGTTATATGTTTCTGGTATATATACTTTAGAAACTGAGTTGTGTTTGTGATTAGATCTGAAATTGTTGAAGAGTTTAAAAGTTTAATTGGTACATCTATACCTGAGAAAAAATGATTCACCCCCCCTCTTTGTTGTTCTAAATAATATTAACATGAACTTCACAACATCTCATTTCTACTTCTTAACTCATTCAACTTATATCATATACCGAATGATATGGAAACATAATATAAACCCAAAATTGATTGCTTGACATCAATGAAAAGATAATAATGATTTAACCTTTCTACTATATTGTATTCCTCTGATCTTGGTTAGTCTTCATCATCATCACCATTATTTATAGTAATAATTTTAAGTCTCCAGGCCTTAGAGGGAAGTAGATTTGAGTTTGATCAAGTCAGAAAAAGGGATATTGAGAAAAAAATAGTCAGGCCCTAGGCCTTAGATTGAGAAAGAGTGCATGATGAGGATGAGTAAGTGAAGGTGTTTGAGCCCAATTCAACCAAGTGTAACTAATTTAAAAGTATCCCTTGTATTCTCACCTTGAGGAGATTGAGAATGAGGCAAAATTCACTAAGTAAGGGGGCATAAATTTGCACGAGGAATAATCCTCAGGGTAGGGTGAAATCTGATCATCCTTGAGGATTAAAAATCCTTTCTTACTCTTAATTTCCAGCCTAGAAAAGTTCAAGTGAGCATGGGCACACCCCCCATCAATCTTGTATTATGAAGAGAAAGCAAACAAAAATGATGGAGTTTTTATGATGTTTTTGTTAGAATGATTTTAGAATAACTGAAAGGGGGGAGAGGAGGATGAATCAGTTATCCTCAGGTCTAGATGTACCAATTGAAATTTTTAGTACTTCAACAAAATGAGATCTAATCAACAACTCAACTCGGTCTCTATTGCATATATTAGAAACATATAACATGTAGTCCACTGTCCAAAAGTAATTAACTTGCAGAATATAACAACATTCACACAAGTATAAAACCAACATTTATAGTGGAAACCCAATTTGGGAAAAACCACTTTGTAACATGCTACTGATTTTCACTCTTTTGAAGTGAGCTCTGTGAGAAGCCAACCTGATTAAAGGTTTACATACACACTTTTAGGTGTGACCTATTAAAAGATTTCAAATACTTTGTCAAAAGTGGCCTAGTTAGAGGACTTAAGAACATTCCATTAGAATGTCACCTTGATTAAAGGATTTATACAATGACTGTTAGGTCAACCTTGATTAAAGGATTTAGACTGATACAATGCTTAGAAAGTAACAATAGGTTTTGATTTGAAACACACAACTCACTTTGAAAATACATATCCACTTTGCACATAATCTAATTTATTGTCTAACCTTCATTTTCATCTCCATCACTGATCTGCTTAGAATTATCTTCAAGCAATCACAACTCTTTTTAGCTCTTCACAACTTCAACTTCAACCTTCTGCTTAGACTTATCAGTCAATAACATCAAATCCTTCCTCCTTCTTGTTTAACCTCTCAATTAGGTTTTCCTTTATACCTCTTTGATCAGGTAGATCAATCTTTTTTCGCTTAATCTCTTTCATAGATCTTAGGTTTAGGTCAGATTCATCGAATCCTATCATCGTTATGTTCTTCATCTTTCCCTTCTAGATACATCTCCAAACTTCTCTTTGAATCCATAAGAAAATTATTTACCATGCATTAAATGCTCCATGCAATTCATTAATAATATCAACACATTTTACACATCCCAATAATTCAACTATGTCAACTAGCATTCTCAATTATTTCTCCAAATGTAAATTACTGACACTCGGTCAATACTGTGTTCATCGCCTTGGTCATTAGTGTGTATCTAGATCATCACTACAAAATGTCTTCCTTGGAAAACACTGTCATTTGTTGGTAATTTCCTGTCGCTCGACAATTACTTATGTTCGGTCAACACTAGATTTAATCGGCATGTAATAGCACTTTGTTGACACTAACATCACTCGACTGAAACTAGATTTCTTCACTTTTTCTTGGTTAAGCCTACCTTTCTAGTCTTTCTTCTTGCTAGATAAACAACACATTACCTTGTCAATGTGCCAACTAATTAAGTACCCATTGAAGTATCAAATAACTCAACCTTTCCTTAGGTCCTCTTGTTTTCTCCTCTCATCAAATCCCCTTCATCAATCAAAAGATACAGTACTCTCCTAGATAGAAACTATCTCACCAGTTAAAGTTTGACATCAATGACAATATAATAGTTGTTCTCAATTGTAGTTTCCAACAATCACCCTCTTTGGCATTGATGGCAACACCACATGAATAACACATGATTTACCAAACAATCCAAAAAAATCTATGTACATCAGAGTTTTATAATATCCTTAGCTTCATTCTGATCACAACTTATGCTTGATCGCTTTCTCAATTACTCCCTCTGAATCTTCTTTGAATCTTCTTTCTATGCTATATTTCAACTCTTCATGTATTCCTCTGAATATCTCCCTTTGTGTTTTCATTGAATCTTCTCCCTTTTTGACAACAATGCCAAAGCTTACATCTTCTCATGTAGGTGTCTCCATGTCAGTTATGTATGCTGTATCTTCTTCTATCATCTTGCTTATGACTAATTATCCTCTTTGCTTTACTTCTCACAACTCTAGGCAACTCCTAAAGTGTGACCTTTTCTGCATCAATTTGTCAAATATTCTATTTTAGCACATTTGATGCAGTGCTCCTAAGTTACTAAGTAGCCTTAGTTAGGGGAATCAACCCTAATTTATCTCTAAGATATTCATGTGCATCCTTAGGTAAGGATTTTATGAACATGTCTACTAATTGTTCCTTTTTATTCACATATTCCATTCTCACTTCTTTATCTTGAAATAGCTCTCTCAAGTAATGCTACTTGATAGAAATGTGCTTCATCTTTGTGTGCATCACATGATTATTTGATACATTAATATAACTTGTGTTATCATAGAAAATAACAACCGGCTCTATGATTTCCTCCTTCATTCATTTTAACAATTGCTTGATCCACACTAAATTTGAACAATTTACTGTTGCTACCATATACTCAGCTTCTACTGTAAATTGGGAAATGCAGTTCTATTTCTTGCTTGTCCAGGAGACTAATCTCTTTCCTAGAAAGAATGCTCCACTACTTGCACTTTTTTTGTCATCAACATTTCTAGCCCAATCTTCATCAATGTAAACTCTCAGTTTAAGATTTTCATCCTTGTAATATAATCCATAATCCTCAGTTCCTTTCAGATATCTCAGTATTGTTTTCACTGTCATCATGTGACCCTTAGGATTGGTAGAAAATCTTGCCACAATCCCAACTGCTAGGGAAATATCTGGTCTACTGTGAACAACATATTGTAGCTTTCCAATCATAAATCTATACAAGGTTTGATTCACTTCAACTGTCTCATCAGTTTTGGATAATTTCTATCCAGTAGCTGTAGGAGTACTTACTGATCTAGAATCCTCCATACCAAAATTTTTTAGTATCTCTTTAACATATTTAGATTGAGTAATGTAGATACCTTTCTCCATCTGGTAGACTTACAAACCAACAAATAATTTGATCTCACCAAACATAGACATTTCAAACTCAATTTTCATCTCATTTGAAAAATTCTGACATAGGGTATCTTGTCCTCCAAATATGATACAATCAAGAAAAATTTCAGCCAAAAAAAATTTGTTTACCTTTCTCAGTCTTCATATACAGATTATTGTTGTCATTTTCCCTTGCGAATCCAATATTTAGCAAATACTTATGTAGTCTCTCATACCATGCTCTAGTGGCTTGTTTCAATCTATATAGTGCCTTGTGCAACTTTCAAACCATATTCCTCTTGCTCGGCTCAACAAATCCTTTAGGTTGTTCAATGTATACCTCTTCTTCCAATATACCATTTAGAAATGTAGATTTAACATCCATTTGGTATACTTTGAATCCTTTGTATGCAACATATGTAAGTAGATTCCTCACTCCTTCTAATCTTGCAACTGGGGTAAATGTCTCCCCATAGTCAATTTCTTCTTCTTGTGCATACCCCTTGCATACCAATCTGGCCTTGTTTCTAGTGACTTCTTCATGTTCATTTAGCTTTTTTTTGAATACCCATTTTATTCCAATAAAATTCTTATCTTTAGGTCTCGACACTAGGGTCCAGGTGTTGTTTTTTTCTATCTACTCTATTTCTTCATTCATGGTTTGTATCCAATCATCATTTTCTAAAGCATCTTTCACTATTTTAGGCTCAAACTCATATAGTAAGCATGCATGATCTTTTAACTTACTTCTTGTCAAGACTCCAGATTCTTTATCTCCAATGATTTGTTCAGGTTTATGATGTATTCTCACATACTGTGCCAATGTAGGTTCATATTATTTTTCTCCTTGTTCTTGATCTTCAAGTTCATCATGCAAATTGTCTTCTTCATTCTCTGATTGCTCGACAATGTCTTCCTGATGTTTGATTACCAATATTTGACTTTGCATCTGGTTCAGGTGTATTACTAGCGTCTCCTTCTTCCATGTATATGAAAGATCTATAATCTTCAGGTTCATTCTTGCATTATACTTCATTTTTCTCTACATATTCTTTAATGCGCCACCAAGGAACCCATGAGAACTTAACCTAAACATGCATCTAAGTTTGTGGAATATTTTTTTTTTAAGTGTTAACATTCAATAACATCAAAGTTTTACAATGTAGAAGTAATACAATGAAATGAACAACTCACATAGGTTACAACTCTCAAGGATTCCATGACGAAGATTACGTGAATATAAAATTAATTAATTTAGATTAGACATAATAACAAACTCATATATACAATTGAAAGACAAATGCAACATCACATAAAAGATAACATAGATAAAAATGGTACCATAAGGTAATCATAATAACCTACATCCATTGCACATGTCACAAGGTATGTGAATACAATAACTAAAAAGAAGTACGACATGATAACTCTGTAGAACTGACACAAGATCATAAAAAGGAAGAAGTAGAAGATCACATCTCCACCAAAGAAGAACAAGAAGAATCAACTACCACAGGGATCATCTAGCACTGGTACACAAACATCAGAATCCCAAATGGTAAAAGAATCACTACCACTCGACCTCGTGAACCTAAATGGTCCACTCCCACCATGCTGAGGAGATAACATTAGATCCCTCTCAGATAACAAACAACATCAAAACAAGCTAAGGAAGAGATCATGAAAGCTTCTAACTCAAAAGGTACAACATACTCAACCTGAGGCAACCAACACATGTAGGAAACCTAAGATGCATAAAAGAAGTGTCATCACATGAGCCAACTCTAAGGTTATCCTGGTAGTCTCTTCAGACCTTGGCGCCCTAGTGACTCAATGTGGTATCAGTAACCCCTCGTGTAGACAAGGTACTAACTATGCCATATCCAGTCCATGTAGGCGGCAAGCATCTTCTCACTCCCATCCTAGTCAAAACTCAATCAAGAACTCAAGCATGGGCGAGGTACATAATATCTTATTAGGTTCATTTTAACTCTCAATATTATTAATTATCACTTATTAAGCTACTTATAATAGGATATCCTGGTAGCCACTTCTAGGCTTCGGCACCAATTACAAGCCACTTCCCACTATACACTCAGATAACCTACCCTAGGGCTTCACAAGATCAAGAGTAGCTCTGAGTTAACACAACTCATAAATCTCAATAACTAGATCCAACGAAGACAGAAACATGCAAAGCCAGAATCATCATAGAACAAGTTCACCGACACAATAGAATATGCAAGGCAAACAAACATGATAGATTAAACATCTAAAACCCCACCTTTGGAATTACATCTCCTAAAAGCTAAATTAATGCTACCCATACCAGTAATCATGAAAAGAAACTAAACACTTCAATAATAAACACATCATTATGAAATTCTCATAAAATAATATTTAATTATATAGCATTATTCTTCTTATTTTTCTTATTCTAAAAGAATTCTCATGTATGAATTTTATTTAATTCTAAAAATAGAATTTTTAAAAATAGAATACCACTACATGCAATTGAATATATCTTCCTTAAATAACATGCACTGAATATATCTTTCCTAAATAACATGCAACTGAATATATCTTTCATAAATAACATGTAACTGAATATATCTTCATTAAATAACATGCAATAAATATATCTTCATTAAATAATATGCAACTGAAAATATATTTTCTAAATAACATGCAACTGAATATATCTTTCATAAATAACATGCAACTGAATATATCTTTCATAAATAACATGCAATTGAATATATCTTCATTAAATAACATGCAACTAAATATATCTTCATTAAATAACATGCAATTGAAAATATCTTTTCTAAATAACATGCAACTGAATATATTTATTTCAAAAGCTTGCATTTTCTCTAAAAACTAACTCTTTCAAAACCCTCAAAACTATAGAAGGCCATAATTGAGAATAATTCAAAGAAAAACTCTTAAAGAAAACTTTAATCAAATTTTCCTTCCAAATGATTCCCTAGCATTCATGATTATCAAATCACTCATCTACACACAAGATCTAATCAAACACAAAGAAGACAATAATTTTAGCAGAAAATTTTTAACGATTTTAAAACCATACCTTAATACACAAAGCTGAATCAAAAATCTATTCCAAATCTTGAATACCCAGAGCTTTCAAAAACACCAAAATTTTAATCCTCCAAAAATCTTCCAAGAGAGAATCCTTCAAAACCTGATTGAATTATCTCTTTCTAAATGGTCTCTTAGCTCCCTTATATAGAAAACCCAAATACCAGAGCTAAAATAATGCAACTCTAAAAACATAAGACGAACTCAATTTTAAAAATAATAAAAGAATTACTTAACTCAATATCCCAAAAAGGCTTGCATGGATTTAGACTTTGACTTGCAGTTTGATTTCAGTTGAACTCAAGTCTATTTTCACTTTGCTTTTGTTGAGAACACTTAACCAAAATTAACTATTACCTTTAATAAAATTTACTCAATTTCAATTGGCAACTTTAATGCATTCAACTTAAATAAAACATTTAATTCTAAAATAATTTCCACATGCACAATTAATCTCAAATTAATAAATACATTTCAATTGAACATAGGTTAAACTTAAAATTAAATAGTTCTAGCATGAAGATATTTAATTAATTCTAATTAATTAAATATTTCAACCACACTCAATAATTGCATTTAATTAATTTTCATATAAATAAATAAATAATCTCTCATGGCTAAAAATAGCAAAGATCCAATTTATTAAAATTGCACTATTTAATCAAATTAAATAATCTAATTATAGAAAACACGCCAAGCACCAAAATCGAAAGCATCACAAGGACCTAAGGACCCACATTCAAATGCAAGGACAGGGTTGTAAACTCACATCAACTGGATGAGTTTAGGAAGGGTAGGAATAACTGAATCTTTTCCACTATTTCAGGACAATAATATGGCTTAGGTTAGGATTTGGACCCATGTTATCTCCCCTCTCTTACCATTTGAGATATTGCGATAGGGCATGCTCATCCTTACAATTCAGGGAAGTCGATGCCTGGTACCTGCAAACCTGCATACAACACCCACATGTACATACATATATAAATATATAACAAACAATGGCGGGGATCGGCCGATCGTGTGGATTTCGCAAGCAAGTAACTATGACTCCATCCCTTAGCCACATCAGGCACGTCAAATAGAAATATAAAATAAACACATCAACCATACACATGCAAGTATGGGGTTAGTATCAATGATTTCCTAACATATAATCTTTCATCCTAAAATAATCATAACATTTATATAATTGGACTAGGGGTGGGGTACTACATATTCATCAACTCTAACATTTTCACTTTCCACAATTTTGTTAGTGTTAGAATTGAAACACTTATGTGCTTTTATCTTAGTGGAATATCCTAGGAACATGCCTTCATCACTTTTTCATCAAATTTTCCAGCCCTATTATCTTTCAGTATATAACATTCACTCCCAAAGACTCTAAAATATTTCACATTAGGTGCATACCCATGCCATAGCTCAAAAGGTGTAGCATTTGCACCTTTTTTGATTTTAACTCAGTTTAAGGTATAAACAAATGTACTTACAATTTATCTCTAGTACTTTTGTGCAAAATTATTATCTATTATCAGTGTTCTGGCACAATGCATAATTGATTTGTTTCTTCTTTCTACTATGCCATTCTGTATAGGTGTCCTTGGTGCAGACATTTGTCTCTTTATTCCTCTATCATTTTAGAAAAGATTGAATTCATTTGATATAAACTTTCCACCTTTGTTAGATCTCAAACATTTCAGGCTTCTACCTGTTTCTTTTTGAAATTTTTCCAAATACCAATTAAATAGCTGAAATATATCAGATTTTTCTTTCAAAAACATTACAGTCGTCATCCTAGAATAGTCATCAGCAAATAGAATGAAATACTTATCACCACAATAACTTTGTACACCCATAGGTCCACAAAGGTTAGTATGAACCAATTCCAAAAGGTTGTCAGAAGTATATGACTTACTCTTAAAACTAGACTTTGTCATTTTTCTCAATTGACACTATTTACACATCACATTATCAAGGTTCTTCAATCTCAACAAACCTCTAACTTTCTTCTTTTTACTAATAGTTACTAGATTGTCAAAATTCACATGAAACAACCTATTATGCCATAACCAAACATCATCAAATTGTGCAAATAAACATGTTTCTTCAGATAGGACTAGATAGAACAAATTACATCTTGTTTGTTCTCCACTTCCAATCAGTTCACCGGTGGCATTAAATATTTTAGCCTTTCTGTGATGAAATTCTACTCAGTAACCAATACTGCTCAACTATGCAACATTCAACAAATTATAGTTAAGACCTTCAACCCAATAAACATTTTCACATGTGATCTTATCAATCAACTTAATTGATCCTTTTCCTCTCACAGGGCAAGGTGCATCATTACCAAACTTAACACTCCTACCTTTATAATGATTTAAGGTCTCAAACTTTCTTTCATCACTAGTCATGTGATGTGAGCAACCACTATCAATAATCTATTTATCACCTTTAATCACATAAGAAATAAGTGTAGTTTTCTCATCTTCATCAGAATCATCTTTCATAACAACATAAACAACTTCTATATCGCATTCCTCAGATTCACTAGTCCCACTATCAATTTCCTCTTCAGTAATATAGCTGGATTTCTTACCTTTATCTTTGTAGTCCTTGTACCTTTAGTGATCACTGTCATTTCTTTTGTCTTTGTATTTTCTTTCCCTTCTCTCATCCTTTTCAATCCTATCAGGGCATCTCGCTGCAATATGGCCAACTTTGTTACATGAAAAATAGATTTACCTTTATATTTCCCTTTTCCTCTTTTTAGCCTTCTAGCTATAAGTGCCTCAAGATCATCTAGGTCTTTATTAGAAGTGTCACTTTCACTGTCACTATCACTATCACTTTCACTTTTACCTTTCACACACTTTCCTTTTTCCTTCTTAGATTTATGGAGAACCATTTGTGACTTGAATGCAGATTCAACATTGGGAACAATGTAGTTATCATAATAGATAGCTCAAAAGTAGTAAGCTTGCCAACAAGACTTTCTAGAGTTAGAACATTACTAGGGTTACATTTTGATTCTTATATTGCAAAAATTTTGATAACATAGATAGGAAGAAAAGTTCTCAATACTTTACCAATAAAAGTCTCATCATCAATGTTTCCATTAGTTCCTCTAATAGGATTCACTACCTCCTTAATTCTACCACAATATTGAGCAATATTCTCACCTTATTGCATTTTCATTTCATCAAACTTACCTCTCAAAATTTTAGACTTTTCTCTCAGTACATTTGTATCTCCTCTATAGATAGTTCCAAGAGTATCCCACATTTGTTTTGCTGTAGTGCAACTCTTGATATCTTCAAATTCTAGATAGCTTAGGGAAGATGCAATCTCCAACATTTCTTGATTGTTTTCTTGTTTTTCTTTCATATCCTTGATAGTCAAATGTGCAACAGGTATCACATAGTCATGTTCCACATAGTATTTCACCGAATCACCAATACTAACTAGATGCAATTTCATCAAACTCTACCATGCAAGGAAGTTCTCTTTGTTCATCTTCAGCACCTCTTTTTTGTACATCTTGATCATTATCTTCAAGTACCTTTAAAATTTTCTCTCTAAGCACCAACTACTCTAATACCAATTGTTAGAATGATTTTAGAAAAACTAAGGGGGGGGGAAGTGAATCAGTTATCCTTAGGTCCAGATGTACCAATTAAACTTTTCATTACTTCAACAAACTTAGACCTAATCAACAACTCACCTCAGTCTCTATTGCATATATCATAAAAATATAACATGTGGTCAACTGTCCAAAAGTAATTAACTTGTAGAATATAACAACATTCACATAAAAAATTCACACCAGTATAACACCAAGATTTATAGTGGACACCCAATTTGGGAAAAACCACTTTGTAACATGCTACTTATTTTCACTCTTTTGAAGTGAGCTCTGTGAGAAGCCAACCTAGTTAAAGGTTTACATACACACTATTAGGTGTGACCCTGTTAAAAGATTTCAAACACTCTATCAAAAGTGGCTTGGTTAAAAGACTTAAGAACATTCCATTAGAATGTCACTTTGATTAAAGGATCTATACAATGACTATTAGGCCAACCTTGATTAAAGGATTTAGACTAATACAATGGTTAGAAAGTAATAGTAGGTTTTGATTTGAAACATACAAGTCACTTTGCAAATACAAATCCACTTTGCACATAAGCTAATTTACTAACTGACCTTCATTTTCATCTCCATCACTGATCTTCTCAAAATTCTCTTCAAGCAATCACAACTCTATTCAACTCTTCACAGCTTCAACTTCAACCTTTTACTTAGACTTATTAGTCAATAACATCAACTCCTTACTCCTTCTTGTTTAACCTCTCAATTAGGTTTTCCTTTATACCTATTTGATCAGGTAGATCAATATTTTTTTTCTTAATCTCTTCCGTAGATCTTAGATTTAGGTCAGACTCATTGAATCCTTCCATCATTATGTTCTTCATCTTTTCCTTCTAGATACATCTCCAAACTTCTCTTTGAATCCATACAAAAATGATTTACCATGCATTAAATGCTCCATGCAATTCATTAATAATGTCAACAAGTTTTACATATCCCAAGAATTCAACTATGTCGGTTGGGATTCTCAATTCTTTCTCCAAATATAAATTATTGACACTCAGTCAATACTGTGTTCATCTCCTCGGTCATTACTGTGTATCTCGGTCATCACTACAAATTGTCTTCCTCGGAAAACATTGTCATTGCTCATTAATTTCCTATTGCTCGACAATTACTAATGTTTAGTCAATAATAGATTTACTCGACATGTACTAGCACTCGATTGACACTAACATCAGTAAGTTTAAACTATATTTCTTCACTTTGGCCTGGTTATGCCTACCTTTCTAGTCTTTCTTCTCACTAGATAAGCAACACATTACCTTGTCAATGTGCCAACTAATTAAGTACAAATTGAATTATCAAATAACTCAACCTTTCCTTAGGTCCTCTTGTTATCTCCTCCCATCATATCCCCATCATCAATCAAAAGATATGGTACTCTCCTAGATAGCATCTATCTCACCAGTTAAGGTTTGACATCAATGACAATATAATATTTGTTCTCAATTATAGTTTCCAACAGTTTTGAGTTGAAAGTATGTTGAAGGAGGGGAATTCCTCAAGGGTGGTGGAATTACACATGTCTTGAGGATTATTTTTCCTCTCACCACTAAAAATTCCACTCTCAATTTTAGTGAAGGGAAGGTAAGATCAAGACCTTGGGATTGAGAAAAACAATTCTACCACAATTTGATCCAAATAGTAGAAAGACAAGGCTGAATTGAACTAACTTTTGGTGGAGTGGAGACAAAGGTATGGTAAGGAATCCAAATTCCTCTTGATAGGTTAATCTCCACCTTGTGTTTGAGAGGCATAAACATGATGCAATCCCATCTAAAAATACAAGATGAGCCAAAAAAATGAATAAGGAAGTTATCAAATAAGGTTAGGAAGGAGGCATTATCATGTTTAAGATGAATTAAGATTAAGAGTTGAAGAAGTTGAGTGAAGTTAATAATTTCTAAGAGATGACATAATTCTTCTATCCCTGAGGATAAAATCCTCAATAATGGTAGATTTACACCACCATGATTGAACTTAATTTGGAGCAAGGTTGGAAGGGATGATGAGGGGAGAATGAAACATAGATAGAATCAGTGGTCATCCCCTCAAAATACAATGTGATTAGAAAAGTGGAGAGGATGTGGAAGGGCTTCAATGATATCAAAAGATGAAGTTTTTTGGTAAAATTCTTATGAGGATCAGATTTCTTCCATCTAGGAGGAAATTTTACAAGATTTCATGGCATGATGAAAGAAAAGTATGACAAGGTGAAACCATAAGTTTGAAACCAATTTTCAAGACAAGTTTGGGCATGAAAGGAGTTGAATGAAGAAAAATCCTTAAGGAGCCTCAAATTATGCCATTATCAAGGAGAAAGTTTACACTAAGTAAGGATTGGGTAAAGAGTAAAGGATGAAAATCCTCTTATACCTCTAATTTCTTCCATGGTCTACATTGAGATAAATAGGAAGATCAAATCCTTATACTTGAGGGATTAGGGGAAGAGTTGATATCAAAACATGGAAATAAGTTTTTTTTAAAAAGAAGGAAAGTTATGTGTAGGGAATGAGTTGAATGAGGGGATGAAGTTGAATTTGTAAATTTATGAATAAATTCCTTAGGGATGGAGATTTTTTTCCATCCCCGAGGATAAATTCCTCTCCCCCTTAGGATTTCCACCTAGGCTTAGGAGGCTAAACATCAACTCTATACTCCAACTTGTGTTATAAAGAGAAAATAAGACAAAATGAAAGAAATTTGGTAGATTTTTGTGAAAATTTTAAGGGTCTATTGAAGGTAGATTTGCAAGAAAATAAAAATCCTTGGGACAAGGTGGAATTTGCCTTCCCTAGATGATTCAAAATCCCCTCATGACCCTTAATTCTGCTAGGGATCAATGGCGATGAACTCAAGAAAAACCTTCCATTCCACAAAATGATGAAAATTAATAGGAAAATGATATTGGAAACCAAGTATGGACAAAATATTATGAATAATGCAATCAAAAATTTGGGACGCTTGAAAGTGTAAAAGTCCTCCTTTACCTCAGATTTCTGTCCAACAGGAGAATAAAATCCTCTCCATGTTAGAATCTCCACCCAAAAAATGAATGAAATCCTCTCAAATACCTAATTTTTTATTTCTATAAAATATGATAAAACCTAACCATGCCTCCCAATTTGTGAAAATTGATGAGAAAAAAAAACATGACAATGGAAAGGTGATGGTGATCAGATTGGAATGAGGAATGTTTTGAAGGAAGATGAATATTTTTTTGAGAAAATGAGGCAATTCCTTAGGGATGGTGGAATTCTGCCATCCTAGAGGATAAAATCATCTCACCTTGTAAATTTATGCCCCAAGGATGAGGCTTCACCAAGCGTGCATAAACAATGACCTTATTTGATGATAATCAAGCATTCTAAAAAATGTATAAATCCCTTTAATATGGTTGGCCTGAGGGGGCTGAAAAATAATTAAATAAAATTATTTTCATTGGCTAATGGAGGTTAAGTTGAACTATGTGGAAGATTGTGCCTCTTCATCGCCTCTATAAGGAGAAAGGGAAATTTTATTTCAAACATCAACCAAAGGTAAACTTTGGATACAAGGCAATGACTTCCACCATCTAAAATAGAAGCAAATTGTATCTTAATATGCAACAATTTTCATCATGAGATTAGGTAGTGAATGGTCTTCTTAGGGGTGGTTAATGGACTTGGGTGGTTGTAGATGAACATAGGAGAGTGATCAATATCTTTTGGAAGGCAATAATATTGGGTGAGATTGAGAAAATTGCTCTAAAAAATATGAGAAAAAGAAGGTAGTTAGAGTGAAATATGGCATGTTTTGAACTAAAAAAACATAGTTGTTTCCCAGATTTCAAGTTCTAGATCATGAATATTTTGAATTGTAATAGGGTGAAGGAGCTTAATCTTGAACTTAATAAATCCATATTTTCTTGATGTTAACATGATTTCATTTCATGAGGCTTTCAAATTTCTTCATTTTGTTATACTTATCAATTTAAGGAAACTTAATGCATTTTTTCTCCTGTGTTTTGCAAGTATAATTTTAAAGAAGGAGAAGATATAAGGAAAGGATATGTTCAAGAATTTGAGTGGGTGCTCCAAGATCAAGCTCTAAGAATATGAATGGGAAGGAAAATTCAAAGTCATACCATCAAAGGGAAAATTGAAATCAAGATTCAATTCATAGCAATGAGAAAATTTACAGGAAAGAAGATGAAGCAATTTGGGAATATGCCATCACTATTGAAGGCTTGGTAATGTTGAGTATCAAGTGATATTTTATCTTCACCAAAGGATTGCTAAATTCTATAAGATAAATATACTGAGGTGATGCCTACTTGTCTTCTACTAATCATGAAATTTGAGTTACACATGTTTCAATCATATTGTGCCAAGTGTACAATTTTCTCATTGAATTTCAAAAGCATTGTAATTTTATTATAGGGTGGTTCCTTGATGTAATTGGTTGATATTAAGGAAACCCTAATTATGGTTTGTAGGGATAAATATTGGCCCTTGATTTTGAATTGATCTTGGCCCTTAATTGTAACTAAACACCTATAAAAGGTGTATTGTCTTAAAATGGAAGCACTTCCATGATAAGAGCGTTTAGCCCTCTGAGTAAGTGGTTTGGGGTCATGTTAAGCACCTTGATTAGGTCTTTGCATGTATTTGGCTTGTCCCCCTATTTTGCTTGCCTTTGCACCCATTTTTCACTTCATATCTGCATTTCATAACATTCTAGGCTAGGATACTAAGGTTTTTGACCAAAAGGTCAAAGTCAACCTTATGTGGTCAAAGTTGACCTCGATCCTGACCTAGTCAAGATCAAGCTTGATCCTAACTTGGTCAATTAGAACCTCATCCTTGACCCCCTGTCCAAATTTCAAGTTTCCTTGATTTCTGAGTGTCGAGTTTTTAGGGATATTTGTTTCCCACCTCTGGGTCAGCCATTTTGGGTTTCAGAATGGTAAATTCTTAAATTGAATTTAATATAGGTATATTTTCTAAAGGTTAGGACCTAATTGGATTTAATTCTCCAAGGTGGCCCCTCTAGAGGATTATACCCTAGTTCACTATTAAAGGAGGCCTTCCTCTCTCATTTTCGACATCCACTTTCATAATCAAGTTTTGTGAGAATATCCATGCTCAAGAAATCAAGTTTTTGGACATCAAGCAATCTATTCTCAAGTGCAAGCAAGCCTTCAAGCATTCAAGTGTTCAAGCATTCATCCATCAAGGAGATCCATTGTTAGCCATTGAAGGATTCAATTTCTTTGGAGCCCCCTTGAAGATCCATCCTTCTACATTCATCCAAGCCTCCTCATATGAAAAGATCAATTCAAGATTGGTGTTGAAGATAAAATGCCATTGATTTGAGACATCCTACATCCATTGAAGCGTTCCTACTTATGGATTTGAGGATTCGGATCCTCTACAAGGACTTCAACATAAATGAGGTGAATTGTTTCAATTACTTTGTTTATGCACACTACATTTCAATTCAATTTCAAGGTTAATTCCTAAATTGTGGTTTGACCAAGGCAAACCCCCATACAAACAAAAACCCCCTTTTTCTTGTAGGTACAGGTGTGGAATTTGAGATCTGAGAGTAGATTCAGATACCCTTTTCGGTGAACTTTCAAGATCTACGAACAAAGTCAGAATCAACCTTCAAATAAAGAATGTAGCCTTTGACCTTTTATGAGGGTCGAAGACTACCTACTATCAGAAAGCAAAAATATTTTTGGGTTTTCTTCATCTTAGTATTTCCAGTCCAAAATAGGTTGCAGAATTGCTTGAAAGTACACACAGACATCAGAAATTGGCATTTTCTAGATTTGCCCTAATTTGAGGTTAGTACTTGTATTTCAATTATTTCAAATTTCAAACATAATTATCCATAGGGAAATATAGGGTTTTTCTCTCTCTTTCATATTCTCCATAGATTGATTCGATTGTGCATTAGCCTTTTGGTTGATCAAATTGGATCTCTCCTTTGGAAATTTGGATTCGGGAGTAGATCTCATATTTCCCCCATACACATACATCATATACATTTGAATAGGTGTGATTCCATTTTACCCTTATTCAAAAGGCTAAAGACTTCTCCTTTTTAACCATTAGTCATTAGATTAGAGAGGATTAGATTAGATTGGCTATCTAATGGAGAGACTTGTTGAAAATTTTCCATAACTCTATCAGAATGATTGATGATTCATTGTTGGTCTTCATGGTGAACTACTTAATTTTTATTTGAATTGTTGCATTATTTCATTAATCCCTCACTTGGAGTAGATTTCATTTCATGTTGTTTAGAAGTACTTTAGTTGAATGAAATAAATTTTGGATGTTATCTTTCTTGACTCAAACAAAGCTAGACCACTAGCCTCTTGCTGATGGTAGGAGTACCTTGTGTGGTGAGTTGGTTAAAGTACTTAACTTTATTTGATATTAAATATTTAGTTTTTATCCATTGATGCGATTGAAGAGGAGATATTGATTTGAAAACCATTTGAGAATACCCTTAGAAGCTTGCACTAGGTGGGTGGATCTACTAGCAAGATTACTTCTAGTAAAGTCCAAGTTCATCCATACCTCATTCCATTCATAGCTTGAAGTAGTAGTATAAGAAGTTAAGTTTAAGTTAAAGTTGAGAGTTCAAGAGTTGTAAAATCAAAAACTATATTTTCATTGCACATTGTGAATCTAAATGTATAGCAGTAAGTTGATGTCCATTGAATGATTAGCGTAAGTCCCCTAAGTGATTACCAAAAAATCACATTATTTTACTGAGTGAGTATCCACAATTGAAGGAGAAATTGAAGTTATTTTATGATCCTAATTTTCAATCTTAACATGATAAGTGAACTTATTCAAGAGAGAGTTGGAGATTTGGTGTTTCATCTCGAAATACTAAGTATTTGATTTTGCATGTTATAGAGGAATAAAAATCACATCAATAAAAATTGGTACTAGGAGGGAATGAACAAAGTTCATTTTGTAATGTCCCCTATTTGGACCTTTCTTAATTTATCCTAAATTTCTCAATTAGGGTTTGGATTGTAATATCCATGATAAGAATAGTCATTTATCTCATTAGATTTAGTTATCTTTAACACTCATATCCAACCTTATTACTATTTTAACTCCATGAAGGGAAGAGTAGATGTTATCCAAGGTGCCTAAAGAACAACTACAATGGGCTCCCTCAAAGTTTACAAGTCCAAGCCCATATGCTATCTTGGGACTTTCCCTCAAGGCTTTTGAGACGCTGACCCCTACCCTATCTTGGGACAGATAGCCATTGCTTGGATTTAGACAAGCCCCTTCTTGGTAACATTACAAGCTTCTCTACTTAAGCCAAATAGTAAAAGAGATCTTGTATAAAATAATTGATATAATTCTTATATATATTAATTAAATTAGAATGAATAAATACCTCTTGTCTTGATAGAATGTAAATATAATATTTTGTTATTATCATTGATTCATAAATACTTTCCATAGTCGCAATCTTATTCCATCTTCTCTTGTTTTTTCAAAGAGTATCCATTATATTCCTTAATTAATTCTTCTATTCCATAATTCTTTTAATTCTAAAATATAATTCTAAATAACTAAAGCTTTGACATATATTTAATTTAATTTATAAATGAAATGGAACTCAATCCCATATATTTCATCTTACTAAGAGGAAATACCTTTATTTTTTTTTGTGTTGGTTTTCTATTCCCTAACACCTCCTTGTTCCTATGTAATGAATGAAATAATTTTATTATTTTTGTTAATGTTGGTTTGATCTTGCAAGTAATATTTTATACTTTATTTTTATATTTTCCTTTGGTGGCCCTAATGTAAGGTCTTAATATTTGCTTACTTCCCTTTTATACTTTTTTCCTCCCTTGAGTTCCTCCTACATTTCCTCCTTTATTTTCTCTTATCTTTTCTCCTTCATTTTCTCCTATCTTTTCTCCTTCATTTTCTCCTATATTATTTTCTCCCAAGTTTTCCATATTATTTCTTAATGTTTTCTTCCTTTTCCTCGTGATATAATTTCTTTGCCCACTCAATATATATATATATATATATATATATATATATATATATATATATATATATATATATATATATATATATATATATATATATATATATATATATATATATATATATATATATATATATATATATATATATGACGAGTCACATAGTTTAGATTATAGTATTAGTATTAATAATTTGTATTTAATTATTATAAAACTCTTTATTGGTGGTATTAGAATTAATTATAATTCTTCATCTGTGATATTTGTAAATTGTAACTTTCCCCTTATTTACAATATATGAGACTTTAATATTAATGATTTATTAATTAGGAAACTATACCAATAATTAACATAGGGAATCTAATCCTTTATTAATACACTTTAAATTAATAGCAGACAATATAAGAGACACATTTAATTATTAATTTAATATTAAATAATTATCATTATTTTAATACATATAGATTATTGATTGATTTATTTAATTAGTCTAATAATACATTATATCATTATTTTGAACAATTATTTTAATTATATATCAATTAATATTGATGGCACCTATTTAAGATGATATTTGCATCAGTTATATTTGTACATACATTGATTATGGCTTGTGACACAGTCATGGAATTATCAACAAGTATGAGATTTCAAGTTACATTTGGGATGAGAAGATCTCTTTAAAAGTGAAGAAACCCCCCAAAAGTGAAAAAAGTAAAAGAAATCCAAAAAAAAGTGAAAAAGTTGAAAAAAAAATAAAAATAAAAAGTTAGGAAATAAAAAAGGAAATGGTTTCTAAATGGATATGCAGGTTGATGTTCTTCCAATTTGGTTTGATTTGAACAAGTGATTGCATCCACATGGACCATCTCAACTTGCAACATCAGGATAGTGCAGAGTGCATGACACCATTGAGCATGAGGAAATACATTGTTTGGTATTCCTTTTAAGGGAGAACACTAGTAAATTTTAGCCTAATTTTTGACGTGAGTTAGTCAATTTTTTGATGCACATTGGTCGACCAAATGACCATTATTGTTGTCAAACTTTCTTCATCGATTATTCAACTCATTGAATTATTGTCGAATATTCGACTCTCCTAGTGGTTGAAATATGGACTAATCCAACGTTGAAATAACCAAGGGGTGGTGAAGAATGGATGACATATCTTTGATGATTTTCAACCAACATTGGTAGAACATTCAACCAATGGTGATCAAAATAGTCAAATGGTTGGTGTAAATAAATGACATATCTTTGATCATTTTCGACCACAGTTGGATGAAATCTCGACTGCTGAATACATTGAGAGTTTAGCATGGGTGTCGAACAATACAGTCATTTGGGTCAAACTATCAATGACTAAATACATTGAGAGTATAGCATGGATGTTGAACTATACAGTCTGTTGTCAAAAAATTGACAACATATTCAATTTGTTTTTAAAAATAATATATAATATGAATCTATTAATATATTATTAATGAAATGACCATGATATTATTACCAATATGAATCAATATGATGACATGAAATGGGTCACATGGATGGCCTATGAAGGATGAATGGTTTATAAAGGGGTATATGCACAAAGATGGGAGACCAAAAAGGTGCCACATTCATTTTTGGCCCCCCAACAACCATAGTGCGTATGGACTAAAGCGCGTGCACCCTATAGTGTGCACATGCTATGGCTTGGGTTACCCAAGCCTTAGGCTTGGGCAATTCAAAACATAGTGTGTGCGCACTATAGTGCACATGTGATATGTAAAAACTATAAAGTTTTTTGGTTGCCTTTCAAAGGCCCATTTTCTTTCCATAGACCCACGTTTGTAGCAAAAAGGGCTTCCCAAAGCATGTGCGCAAAGACATTTTGGTTGTTCAATTCATCAAATTTGATAAATAATGGCTCCATGACATCATCAAGTTTGAACTAGAAGAAGAGGTAAGTGTTTTTACAGCCCATGCCTCTTATTTGTATTGACATTTCAATTTTGAAGCAATTTATTTTGTTAAAATTTGTTTTCTTAGATTTTAAGTGTAATTAAGATTTTAAAATTGATTTTGTTTTAATTGCCAAGAAGAAATGATCTCCCTGAACAAAAATCTCAACCAAACCCTCCATCTTCTCTTCATGAACAAACGAATGAATAAAATAACCAAGAAAATGAACCTCAACCACCTCCACCAATCGAGAAACCTCCTCCTGGAACATAAGAAAATTTGATCAACCAAATTGAATGAGGGAAAAAAGAATTATAATCTATAAGTAGGAGGTTAAAAGATTCTATTGCTACAAATCCTAGAAGGGAAAGACTTGCAAAATCATTGGAATCAATCTTGACCTACGTAGGTTTAGTTAGTGGAAAACTTAATTTATGGCATGATAAAAGAGAAGAACAAAAATAATATTATGCAAATAAATTGTCACATGAGGACATAAAAAAGTAAAAAATCACAAAAAATGAGATTTGCAAACTCTTTAAAAAACTAGGGGACACTGATACTCTTAGAACTACAACAAGGAGGTTCCCACTTTATTGGTGCTTTAATGAAGACATAAAAAATAACTTTAGGGAGAGATGGTGGATGGTCTTTGATTCCCCTCCCTGTAATAATCACGAGGTTCCTATATATTTCTAGAGGAAACTCTATTGCGAGTTTGTACTCAAGGAGGTACCAAATTATTTTGACTTTTTAGATTCTCAGGGTAGAGGACGGGGGTCATTTGATGGAGTAGGGGCACATCATGACCCTAACACACCTAGGGTTCCTTTTGGAAAGCCACAAGTGTATCATGTTAGTATTCCTTTCATTGTGAAGGAACATGTAGAGGTGGACACACTAGGCATGATTAGTGCTCTGACAAAGACTCTCATTCAGTGTGCCACTCCTTTAGTTGAGGGTCACCATGGTCAATCTTTGAGGGGGAATATTTGTCGGTCATGTGGATCCTTGTGCACATTTGGTACTACCGAGATAGAGGAAGAGGATAATAGAATGATGACTAATGATTTTATAAATATGACATTTGGCATTGACACACAGGTAAATATTTCCAAGTTTATTGAATTTATTTGATCATATTTCATTTATAAAAGAATAAATAATTAATTTAGTATCTATTGATTATGATCAAAATTTAGGGAAAGAGTGTCGGTGGTAGTGGAAATGATCCTCCAGTCCCCTTCTACACATTGTTGTCAACTCCACAAGTATGTATCGAATAAAGTATTTTAATTAATATATTTGATTATTATGTAATTATATGAATGATTGTATCATAACTTATTGTGCATGTGCATTAGTTCATTGGTGGACCATCAAAATTCACAATAGACAATGAAGGGCATCGTGCCACTTTCCTTGAGGTATCTTTATTTGCATGTTAATTTGATTTACTTGATTATATTTAATTAATAAATGAATGAATAATTAGATTACTAGATAAATAATGATTAAAATCCAGAGGCAAAGTGGTCATTGTAGTGATCACATTCCTTCACCTGGCTTTGTGACATCATCATCAAGTCCACAGGTATATATGTAATAATGAATTATAATTAACATGTCAGTAGTATGTTCTTATATGAATGGTTTTCTTATAAATTTCCATGTACATGCGCACTAGTTTAATGTTGGAGCTTCGACATTGACACCGCACACCAAAGGACACGGTGGAACCTTCACATAGGTACCATTTATTTATTAGTTGGTTTGTAAAAAATATATGTAATCTTGATAACTACATAATACTTTTGTTGTTTCATTTTTTGTTATTGACATCAGAGACTCCTTCTGTTCATGATACTTTGGATCATGTAGTAGTTGCAACAATAGCTAGTTGTGAAGCACTAACTAAGGTATGAAAGAGATCACTTAATTTTAATTGTTATTTTAATAGTTTGTATTTAATTTTATAATGATATTAATGTATGCATTTTAATTATTATTTTGATCATTTTTGTAGGGACTTATTACTCCAAATCGTCAGCATGCACCTTCGGTGGATGTACATAGTAACTATTTGCAAGTAGTAAGTGAATATTATATTTAATGTCATTTTATAATTCAATTTTGATGTATATTAGTTATTGATTCTTAATTTTTTTTTATCAGCTTGATTTGCATAAGAGTTTAGACAGGAGGACTAGTGAGTGCACTCGGAAGACTACAACATCCACTACATCTCCATCGACATGACGATCGAAGATAGCTCATGATTTTTTTTCTTCCCCTGATAGGAAATGACTAGATTAGGGATATATATTGTATTCCTATATGGCATTAGTGGACATATTTTTTTTATATTGTATAAGTGACATGTTGTACATCCATTTGGCTTTGAGAAAGCCAGTTTAACTATATTGGATATATTCTATGTATGACATTATTGGACATATATATTTGACTTCATGCCCTGCGAATATTTTTTTTTAATGTTTTAGGTATGTAATTCTTGTGTTTGGTGTATTGATGTATACTAATTTATGTTTATGTGGATGTCTTATGCTTTGTAAATTTTCCATGCCTTATAGTTATGCTTGTATGTTTATCGATGTATATTGTTACTGTATGATTTATACTTTATTAGAATATGAATGTGATGCAGAGGTGGTGTGTAAGACACTTTGAACCCATACCCTTATAGAAATAAAGGACAATTAGTAACAAGTGAGATAATCTTCTCACATCAAATATCCTTCAAAAGGATCCACTGTCTAGGCTTCACCTAATGCACCTAGAGCCTCCATTATGTCAAAACTTCAAATAGGACTTCCTCCTTTATTCAAACTCCTTAGAACATCTTAACATGGTCCATATTCCATGTTTCACCAACCCACAAAGTTTGGTCAACCATTCTTCCATACAAACCACACCATTAGCCCTTTAGGCTTATAGCCTTCACTAGTCACAAAATTGCCTCTCTCTCCCAATCTCCTCAAACAACTCTAGAAACCAATTAGTGTTTCAAATACCTTTTTAGATTCCCTAAATCCTCCCCAAGTCTCAAGGTAGACTCTTTTGGACCATATACCAGATCCAATACCCTAGCACCCACCAACTAGGCATAATTCCATCCCCATTTGAAAGAAACTCATAAAGATATTCACTGCCCTACCTCCCAACCAAGAAAAATTCTTTGCTAAGGTTTAAATAAATATTTTCAAAGTTTTAAGGTCTCAACACCTACCGAATCTTCTAGCCACCAAACCCTTGTTCCTAGGGTCACACAACTATGGTCTATTCATAAAGAAATTTACAATCTCTTCTAGATTAGTCTAGTTGATCTAACACAAAAAATACACCATAAAATATATCCACTCTTCAGGGTATTCATCCACCATAATGACTAGTGTAAGATAGGGCACTTGCTCACACAACAATCTCCTTCATTCAATGATCTTCAAACAACATCAACTTACATCCCTACATGAACAAGCTACAAAACAAGGATATAATACATTTTTTCACTCTCACCAGTCATAGTGGCCATAGGGGTGGGAGAGTCACTTCATTGTGGTTACTTCAACTTCTAAACACTGATTGTACCCTTCTAAATTGGCCACAGTCCAAAAAAAACCAGTCAATTACTTTGCCTTAAGAACAATAAGAATACTAAAACTAATGCATGGAATATGTAAATGAAAACCAAATCAATGTATTTACATCACTATCCAATCAAGCTCACACTTTCATAAGTATTTGAATTCACTGTTATAGTGACTGTACCCACAGGACAGTGTAATAGTATGAAGAGAATATTTGTTTTATTGATTAAAAATGATTACAATACTCTTTCCTTACACGCCCAACTCACATCAAATATCCAAACTCATGGATCCACCATGAAATAGACTCAAACTCCAAAACAAACTGACAACAACCATATAACTAACTCTAAACTATCTATGAACAGTCTCAAACCAACTGACATAACAAAATATGATTAAAGTAGATGTTGTCAAGTTGATAACCAATATTGTCAACTCAAAAACATAAGTCTAAAGCCCCCTCTAATGAATTTTAAAGGTTTAGAAATAACCTTTATAACCTACACTAACTCCCCACATGAGCCTTATAGGCTTTAATTGCATTAAAATGCAATTTTTACATCTTTGGCATCCTTTTACATCTTTTGCATCTTTTTAGCGCAACTATATGTTTTAATGGCATTAATGGCCATATCAAAACCTAGATGACCATATAGGTCCTTATCCCTTACATTCATTCTTGGATCAACCAAGTGACCCTAAGGTTACATCCTTAACCCCTATGCCATTCAACTCCTATTACATCAATTCAACACTGTCATGCCTTTATACATTTAGGCATATTACATTCCATTACATCAAAACACAAAATTGACTTCAAGGAAAATTACATTCAATATATTGATCCTTTAGATCATTCACTCTTCATGAGCCAAATGTGTGACTCCTTTGCATGTCTTTGTCAGGGTGCCTTGCACCATACTCCCAAGGATCAAATCAATCAAAGTCCCTTGGATTGGTGAGCTTCTTTCTTTTCCTCCAATCTCTATCCACTACTTGTTGAGGACCCAGAACACAATTATATCTTCTATTCATTCACATCATGTACATGAAAACAAAGACTATGTGCCAAGCACTAACTCTATCACCCATCATATCTATGTTTCCATAAATGTATGCAACATTACCATTCACATGATCAACAAGATAACATCCTTGCAATCCTGTCATAACAGTATTAGAAATAAAAATAATCCAATCTTTCTTATTCACAAAAACATATGTTTGGTACTCCACTCCTTTGGTACTCCACTCCTTCATCCATTAGTTTCAACACTTCATCCTCCTGCTCACACAAGCTCTGAGATATGACCCCTTAAAGATCACCAATTTCATGCTGAGTGCACCTTGAGGGACACTTTAGCTTGGAGTGGTTGGTAGAATTTGAGCAACTCTGTGTGCCAAACGAGGTTTCTAGTAGCATTTAACTGGCCATTCAGAGCTTTTGGAACAAATGGTTTGATGCTATGACTGATGGTTTGAAAGATACACAATGTTTCTCATTTCAACTGAGGAACACTACAAGTTTTGACATAAACCAAGAATGTGTTTCCAAATATAAATGAACTTGAATCTCTAAAAACCAAGGTAGATTATTGTAGGCCTTGGAAACATGGTCTTGTAGTACCTGATGGTTTGATGCTACCTCACACGAGCTTTGAGATATGACCTTGTAAAGATTACCAATTTCATGCTAAAGGGACCTTAAAGGACACTTCATCCCAGAGTGGTCGACAATGTTTGAGAAACTCTATGTGCCAAAAGAGGTTTCCACTAGAATTTACCCAGCCATTCAGAGTTGTTGGAACAGACAGTTCGATGCTATGACCGACAGTTTGAAAGATATGCAATATTGCTCATTTCAATTGAGGAACACTTCATGTTTTGACATCAACCAAGAATGTGTTTCCAAATATAAATGATCTTGAATCTCTAAAAATTGAGATAGGTTATTATAGGCCTTGGAACCACAGTCCTGTAGCACCTAACAGTTTGATGCCACCTTGCACGAGATTTGAGATATGGCCCCATAAAGATCACCAATTTCATGTTGAAAGGACCTTGAGGGACACTTTGGCCTAAAGTGGTCGACAACGTTCAAGCGACTTTGTGTGCCAAATGAGGTTTCCACTAGTATTTACCTGACCATTCAGAGCTATTGGAATATATGGTTTGATGCTACAATTGACGGTTTGAAAGATACACAATGTTTCTCATTTCAACTAAGGAACACTTCAAATTTTGACATCAACTAAGAATGTGTTACCAAATATAAATGAACTTGAATTTCTAAAAATTGAGATAGGTGATTGTAGGCCTTGGCAACATGGTCCTATAGAACCTTAAAGTTTGATGCTACCTCACACGAGCTTCGAGATATGACCCTATAAAGATCACCAATTTCATGTTGAGTGCACGTTGAGGGACACTTTGGCTCGGAGTGTTCTGCAACATTCAAGTGACTCTGTGTGCCAAATTAGGTTGCCACTATAGTTTAATTGACCATTTGGTGCTATTGGAATAGATGGTTCGATGCTACGACCAATGATTTGAAAGATACACAAGTTTTCTCATTTCAACTGAGGAACACTTTAAGTTTTGACATCAACCAAGAATGTGGTGCCAAATATAAATGAACTTGAATCTCTAAAAACCAAGATAGGTTATTGTAGGCCTCATCAACATGGTCTTGTAGCACCTAATGGTTTGATGCTACCTTGTATGAGCTCTGAGATATGATCCTACAAAGATCACTAATTTCATGCTGAAGGGACCTTGAGGGACACTTCGACCTAGAGTGGTCGACAATGTTTGAGTGACTCTGTGTGCCAAATGAGGTTTCCACTAGAGTTTACCCAACCATTTAGAGATGTTGGAATAGATAGTTCAATGCTACAACCAATGGTTTGAAAGATACACAATGTTGCTCATTTCAACTAAGGAACAATTCAAGTTTTGACATCAATGGAGAATGTGGTGCCAAATATAAACAAACTTGAATCTCTAAAAAATGAGATAGGTTATTATAGGCCTTAGCAACATGGTCCTTTAACACCTAACGATTTGATCCTACCTCACATGAGCTTCGAGATATGACCCCATAAAGATCACCAATTTCATGCTAAAGGTACCTTGAGGGACACTTTGGCCCAAAGTGGTTGACAACATTGGAGCAACTCTGTGTGCCAAATGAGGTTTCTTCTAGTGATTACCCAGCCATTCAGAGCCATTGGAATAGACGGTTCAATGCTATGACTGACAGCTTGAATGATACATAATGTTGCTCATTTCAACTAAGGAACACTTTGAGTTTTGACATCAACCAAGAATGTGGTGCCAAATATAAATGAACTTGAATTTCTAAAAACTGAGATAGGTTATTGTAGGCCTTAGCAACATGGGCTTGTAGCACCTAACAGTTTGATGCTACCTTGCATGAGCTCCAACATATGTCCACGTAAAGATTTCTGATTTGATGTTGAGTGCACCTTGAGGGACACTTCAACCTGGAGTGGTCTGTAGTGTTCGAGCGACCTTGTGTGCCAAACGAGGTTGCCACTAGCATTTAATCAACCATTTAGAGCTATTGGTACAAATGGTTTGATGCTATGACTGACAGTTTGAAAGATACACAATGTTGCTAATTTCAACTGAGGAACACTTCGAGTTTTGACATCAACCAAGAATGTGGTGCCAAATATAAACAAACTTGAATCTCTAAAAACCAAGATAGGTTATTGTAGGCCTCAACAACATGGTCCTATAGCACCTGACGGTTTGATGCTACCTCAAATGAGCTCCAAGAAATAACCTAGTAAAGATTTCTAATTTCATGCTGAAGGTACCTTGAGGGACACTTTGGCTTGGAGTGGTCAACAATATTCGAGTGACTCTGTGTGCCAAACAAGGTTGCCACTAGCATTTACTTGGCCATTTAGAGCTATCAGAATAGATAGTTCGATGCTATGACCAATGGTTTGAAAGATACACAATGTTGCTCATTTCAACTAAGGAACACTTCGAGTTTTGACATCAACCAAGAATGTGGTGCCAAATTTATAAATGAACTTGAATCTCTAAAAAATGAGATAGGTTATTGGTGCAGGAGCACCAAGGTCAACTCCAGGGAAATGGAAGTACACCAGGGTCATTGTTGATCCTTGGGTGATGGGACAAGAGAATTTAAGGTCATTTTATATTATAATGAACCATGATTGGTAATTTTATGTTTTTTTTAATCATATTTTGTAATGATGTTGATCATTTGGTGATATGGTACCAAAAGATGTAATGTAAGCCATTGAATGGCATAGGGGTTTAAGGATGTAACCTTGGGGTCAATTGGTTGATCCAAGGATATATGTAAAGGTCAAGGACCTAGAAGGATACCTATGTTTTTTATATGGCCATTAATGCCATTAAAATATGTAAATGCTCTCAAAAGTGAAAAGTTACCAAAAGAAGATGTGAAATTGCATTCATGCAATTATGGCCTAGAAGGGTCATGTAGGGGTTAGAAGGTTAGTATGGATTGAAAGGGTTGTTCTAAACCTTTAGAAAAGTCTTAAGAGGGGTTTTAGACTCATGTTGTCAAGTTGAAAATATTGGTTGTCAAGTTGACAATAAATATTAGTCATGCTTTGTTAAGATAGTTGGTTTTAGACTGTTTGGGGATAGTTTTCTGGTAGTTAAATAGTTACAGTCAATTTTTTGGGTTGAAGATCACTTGACCAGACTTGGAGGGCTGGTAGAACATGGAATATGGACCATGTTAAGGTGTTCTAAGAAGTTATAACTAGGGTGGAAGACTTTTTGGAAGATTTGACATATTGGAGGCTCTAGGTGCATTGTGAGAAAGCCTAGATCGTGATAATTGGCTAATGGGATCACCAATAATGTAATGTAAGCCATTACATGGAACAAGGGCTAAAGATGTAACTTGGGGTCACTTGAGTGATCTAAGGAATTATGTGAAGGTTAATAACCTATAAGGTCATCTAGGGTTTTGATATGGCCATTTATGCCATTAAAATATGTAATTACACTTAAATGTGCAAAAGATGCTAAAAATTGTAAAATTGCATTTTAATGCAATCATGGCCTATAAGGCACATAAGGGGTTAAAGGACTAGTGTGGTTTGAGAATGCTTTCTTTAAAACTTTATCAAAGTCCTAAGAGGAGTATTAGGTTCATGTTGTCAAGTTGAAAATATAGGTTGTCAACTTGACAACAACTTTGTTATCTCTGTAGACTAAGATTTGTGAGTGCACCTAAACCTGTTTTGAAGGCCAAAGACAAACAAATGTCATAGCATATAATCAAATCAAATTCAAAAGGTAAGCAAACTAAAATCAAAGCCACCTCAGTTTAAGCTTAAAACGGATGCGCCCATGCACCGTTTGATATGCTTAGATATAGAGGGATGTGGGTGTGCAAACTCAAGCACTTGGAGCATGCAAAATAGGATGATTTGAGGTTGATGAAGACCCAAAATGACACAAAATAGGTATGAGGAACCTATTTTTCCTCAAAGGCCTCAAGAACACACAAATATGCAAAGCTAAATGAAAGAACTAAGATTAAAACAAGAAATGAATCTATGTTAATCCATTTAAGCTAAATTAGATGTGATTTAAGCTTGAAAATGATCTAAAAATAATGAGTTATGCTTATGCTAGAATGAAAATGACATTATAACTTTGCTATTGAGTTTGAGAGTTGAGAGATGATTTGCCTTAGGAAGTGAGGGTATTTATAGGATTTCTAAGGCTTGGGGTAGGAGGAATGAATGGCCAGGATTGAAATCCTTAAAAGAGGCCAAGATTCATTCAAAAGGGAAGCACATGGATTGTGCTAGTTCTCAGCCAATCAGGAGGTGACACATGTCACAAGGTGAGTGGATGAAGGGAAGGGCAAAGAGGAGTCAACAAAGGGGGCTCCAAGCTCATAACTCTCCAAATAAATGCTTGTAAGAGAAATGAATGGGCTTTAAGAGGCTTTGAAGACTTTGAGGAAGCAATAAATGCTTTGTGGTTGAGATATTTGGAGGAAAAGACTTTGCCTTGGTTTAGGAAAGTCTTAAGCTTGGTTAGGATTGCACAAAGGTTTAAAGGGTAGGATTAGGATTAGATTAGGACAAAGAAAAGGATTAGGATGGGTGAAGAGGGTGGATTTGAGAAGATTCTAGAAGAGTCTAGATTTCTCCTTAGGTTTTATGGAATAAAAGGTTATTTATTCCAAAAGCCTAAGTTTTAGGAATATTTATTAAAGTATTTTCAATAAATATGGAAATTAAATATTTAACCTTAATTAAATATTTAACCTTGGGATTAGGGTTAGAAAAGATGGGATTAGCCTTTTAATCGAAATTAAGAAGGGATTAGAAGATTTTAGAAGAGGTTAGTGGTCTTAAGAAAATTGGCCAAGTTTGGGATAAAAAATAAATTAAAAATAAATTAATTTATTTTTGAGGTTTTTGGGCAATTTATTAATTAAATAATTAATAAATTAGGGATAATGTCCAAATGACATTTTTAGGCTAGATTCCTTAATTAAAGATTTTTAATTAAGAGAGAGGGATTTAATGCCATAAAAATAAATAAATTAATTAAATAATTAATTAATTAATAAATGATGATGTCATCAAGGATTTTCAGAAAACAAAAATAATTTATTTTCTAAAGGATTTTTCGGTGTCTACATTTTGCCCCTCTTTGATGCGATGCCGCAAGTGGCATGGCGTCAAAGACAAGAAAACAAGATGCCGAGGCTAGAATCAGAAGAAGAGGGTATGACGCTCGGGTGGACTAGAAGAAAGAGGAACATGCCCCGGTGGGACAAAATCATGGAAGACGCACCCAGTGGGACAAGGAGAAAGAGGGATTACGCCCTGGGGCAGAGTGTGCCCGGCGGGACGAGGAAGGAAGGGCCTAGGAAGAAAGGGGAGATAAATAACCTCACTTCTAAGAACAAATATGGATGATATGCAAGATGAGATGGAAATGCAAGATGCAAGATGTAGCTATATGCAAAGATGCAAGATTAATCTATATGATAAATGCAAGGGACCAGATAGCTCCAAGTGCAAATGGGAGTGCACAGCCTAGATTTAATATAGCAATGCTAGAGACCTGCCAAGGATACTGGGATCACGAGGCCTTGTCACCAGCGTTGCAGAGGACTGACGAGGACTGACGCTAAACAAACACACAGGGTTGCCCCAACATCACACATGAAGCACAGAGGCGACATGGTGGAACCGATGCTGAAGGAACCACAAACACACAACTGACTCACAGGTAGAAGCGAAAGATCAAAAAACCTTGCCCCAGATTATCCGCACACGCAGCACACCGTGATATAATGAATCGTGGTGACCCTGGTGGGATAATGAGAAGCCAAAAAGATTAACAAGACCCAAAGGACAAAAATTCAAGATCAAAATGATAACTCCAAAAAGACATCCTTTGCCAAGGAGAGAGATTAGGTTTGATTGATGGTGGGAAGATTGGTCAGACAGGAGGAACGATATATCCTCAAGGACCAGGATGGAAGATTAGGTCGGACAGGAGGAACGATATATCCTCAAGGACCCATGGGTTGGTGAGAGAATAAGTGTAGTTGTTCGCTGGCAAAAGCTGAAGTTCAAGGAATAATCAGGATGAGCAAGGATAAGTCGACAATTGATGTTGCTGAAGCACAAGGCCCGAGTGGGACTACAAAGTTTTCTGAGGCTAGGGACGGGACAAGATATTTGATCAAATGCTGCTGCAGGACGGACAAAGGTTATGTACAACAAGGAGGAACGATATGCACAAGGGATATGTACAGAAGCTCAGGATTGGGGATAGGAAGATCACACTCAACGGGACTCTCACTAGGACGGAGACAAGAAGGATAAATACAGGGAGGAATGCGCTGTACAGGAAAGGGAAAAGGATATGGTACAAGATATGGTACAAAGCTTTGGAACAGGATATGGATTGCAGATGGGTTGGAGGAAGATGGAAGTTGAATGCTCGGAAGATAGGGGAGATGGAACTGCTGGGAGATCTGTTATGGATGGAGGAAGAGGACGGTAGCTGAAAGGACAACTGAATAGATAAATAGCTCAGTTTACTATGTTGGCACCTATTTGCCAAGTTTTCACCAACATACTTGTCCAAGGCGCTTGAATTGCCAAGTTTTCACCGTTGGATGATTATTTTCTCTTTCTCTTTTCTTTTTTTTTTTTGCTTTTTTTGCTTTTTTTGAATGTTTTTTGGATTTTCTGATATATGCAGGATCAGGTTCAGGCATAGAACCTCTTCAGATGGATGATGTTGATAGGATCATTCAAGGGCTCACCTTCTGGTGTTGATAGCTGATAGGCGCCGGAGCCAAAGGATGCGGTGACAACATAGGGGCCCAACCAAGTAGGCTCAAACTTGCCTTTCTTTTCTCTATTTGCTAGGACCTTCTGATTTTCTTTAAGGACCATGTCACCGACTTGGAATTGTCTAGGATGGACCTTTTTGTTATAACTCCTTTTGAGTCGATTCTGGTATGCAACCAGGTGATCATAGGCTTGCTGTCTCTTTTCATCTAGCAGATCTAGTTGTGTGAGCCGGGCCACACGATAGTCTTCATCAGTTGTATAGTTCTTCATGGAGACGCGCAAGGAGGGGAGCTCAACCTCGATCGGTAGAACAGCTTCAGCACCATATACAAGGGAGTATGGGGTGGTGCCTGTGGGAGTGCGATAAGAAGTGCGGTAGGCCCAAAGGGCAGGATTGATTTGGAGGTGCCAGTCACGACCAGAATCATTGACAACCTTCTTGAGGATTTTCAAGATAGTTTTGTTAGTTGCCTCAGCTTGGCCATTTCCTTGAGGGAAATATGGACTAGAGAAACGGTGATGGATGTGGAGTCTGGCACATAGATCATCCACATGCTGGTTTTCAAAAGGTGTGCCATGGTCTGTGAAGATGGTAGATGGTATGCTGAAGCGACAAATGATATGATAGAGGATGAACTTGGATATTTGGATGCCAGTAGTTAGGGTGAGCGGAATCGCTTCAACCCATTTGGTAAAGTACTCTGTGGCTGTTATGATATACTTGTGTCCATCCGAAGAGAGGGGGGTGATCAAGCCAACGAGGTCGAGGCCCCAACATGAAAAAGGCCACGGTGGTGCAATAGGCTGTAGATCCTGTGCTGGTGCATGTATCAAATTGGCATGCTGTTGACATGGGAGACATTTCTTGACAAATTCACACGCATCATGTTCTATTGTTGGCCAATAATATCCAACTCTAAGCAGCTGCTTTGCTAGAACCATGCCACTCGTGTGGGCACCGCAAATTCCAGCGTGAACTTCTTGTAAGGCCAGGACGGCCTCGTTTGAATCTAAACATCTAGATAGGACATTATGATACCCACGACGATATAGGGTGTTGGCTACAAGAGTGTAGCGGGAAGCTCTGCGAATAAGGTTTTGGCGTTGGTTATTGGTGAGATGGGGAGATATGATACCATTTTTTAGATATGCATGGATTTCATGGTACCATGGGGATTGAGGACCAACCAAGACACACACCATGTTTGCATCGGCATTCTCATAAGCTGGTGAATGTAGCTGCTCGACTAGAAATTCATACTGTGATGCGTCTCGTGGTATTTCCAATAAGGATCCGATGGTTGCCATTGCATCTGCTGCTTTGTTCTGAAGCCTTGGGATCTGATTGAATTGTAGATGTAGGAAATGCTCTTTCAGTTTATCCACCAGTTGCTTGTAGGGGAGCAATTTGTCATCCTTTGTCTGATACTCATCAAGGACTTGCTTTATAATGAGCTGTGAATCTCCAAAGACTTGTAGTTCTGTGATGTTCCATTGGATAGCTGTTCTGAGACCTGAGATGAGTGCCTCATATTCTGCAATGTTATTGGTACAGGGGAATCCCAACTTGAATGATTTTGGAATATAGTCACCTTGAGGTGTGACGAATAGGATTCCTGCCCCAGAGCTATGGGATGTGTTGGAACCATCAAAGTATAGTTTCCACATGGGCTGCTCTTCAATCATGCATAAATGTTCATCGGGGAATTCCATGATTAGTGGATAGGCATCCACCAGTGGTGCTTCTGCTAGTTGATCGGCAATGACTTGCCCTTTGATTGCTTTGCGATCTACATACTGAATGTCAAATTCGCTGAGTAACATGACCCATTTTGCCATACGGCCTGTGAGGGTTGTCTTTGATAACAGATACTTAAGAGGGTCCACCTTTGATATGAGCTTGATTGTGTGGCTAAGCATGTAATGTCTAAGTTTTTGAGTGGCAAAGACCACTGCTAAGCATGCTTTCTCCATGGGTGAATAGTTAAGCTCATAGCCCACAAGAGTGCGACTGATGTAGTAGATAGCTCGTTCTCTATTTTCATCATCATGCTGTGCTAGGAGTGCCCCTAGTGCTGTAGCTGTTGTTGAGATGTAAAGGATGAGTGGGCATCCTGAAACTGGTGGTACTAGGATTGGAGCATTAGCTAGATACTCCTTGAGCTTATCAAAGCTTCTTTGACATATGGGATCCCACTTGAAGTTGGTGTCTTTGCATAAGAGATGTGAGAAGGGTTGGCACTTGTCTGCTAGTTGCGAGATGAACCGCCGAACTGATTGAAGCTTGCCCTGTAGGCTTCTGAGCTATTTGAGATTTCTTGGTGGAGGCATCTCTGTTATTGCTTTTACCTTTTTAGGATCGATCTCTATGCCTCGTCTAGAGACGATGAAGCCTAGAAGCTTGCCAGATGTTACGCCAAAGACACATTTCTTAGGATTTAACTTTAAGCCATAATGATTCAGACGATCAAATACACGCTCTAGGATGTTGAGGTGCTCATCTCTTGTTTTGGATTTTGCAAGGATATCGTCCACATAGTCCTCAAGGATCTTGTGGATCATGTCATGGAAAATGGCTGTCGTTGCTCGCTGATATGTTGCTCCTGCATTCTTTAGCCCAAATGGCATCATGTTGTAGCAGAAGGTACCCCATGGGGTTGTGAATGCTGTTTTATGTTGATCTGCTTCTGCTATATGAATTTGGTTGTAGCCTGAAAAGCCATCCATTAATGATAACATCTCATGACCCGCTGTGAGGTCTACAAGCATGTCTATGTTTGGCAATGGGAAGTCATCCTTAGGGCATGCCTTGTTCAAGTCCCTGAAATCAGTACAGATTCTGATGTCACCAGAAGGCTTTGTGACTGGCACCATGTTAGAGATCCACTCTGAATAATCTATTGCTCTGATGAGCTTAGCTTGGAGGAGCTTCTCAAGCTCTGCTTTGACGAGCAATGCTACCTTTGGATGCATTTTCCTTAGCTTCTACTTCACTGGCTTGACGTTTGGATCTACTGATAGATGATGAACAACAAGGTTTGGATCAAGCCCAGGCATGTGGGCGTATGACCATGCAAAGTTGATGATGGATTCCTTGAGCAAGGCACTGAGAGTGATTTCTTCTCCTTCTGTTAGGTTGACCGCAATGTAGGTGATCTTTGGACATTCTTCTGTTCCCAAGTTGATTGGCTTGGTCTCTTCTATGATGATCGGCGATTGCTCTGGTCTATAATCTTGGATAGGGGGAAGAGGCAAGGCTTCATCTTCTAGCGCCTGAATTGCCAGGTTTTCACTAGAAGATACGCCCTTTGTTTTTACTATTTTGGAATCAGAATCTGCCCCAAGGGGGTTTTCACATAAAGACTCATGATGTTCTCTTGCTATTTCATTTTTGTGACTAAAGCTTGCCTCTTCCCCAAAATATCCTTTTGGGTGAAGCTGATAGACAGAGGTTGATGTTGGATCTTGATTGCTTGCTGGACCTGATGCCCCCATGAATTCTAGGAGTGCTTGTGCGCTTTGGAACTCGTCGATGTGTGTGATGCTTGGTTGGTCCCAATCTATGAGGTCGGGGTTTGTGAGGGGAAGATCTATGAGGTTAATGGAGAGTTGTTGGAGGACAGAAGTCCCCAGGAGGGTGTCGTCAGCAAAGATATCGTCGTAGGATCGGATGTCTTTCTCTTCGGGGATGTCTTCGATTTCCACGAGGTCATCTTGGCTATTCGAAAAGTTCACATTGGTCATGTTAGTGCCCGCAGTTGTGGTATTGGGCTCTTGTTCAAGTAGGCGAGAGGTATTAAAGCCAAGTCCTTGCTGTTCTGGATTTTGGGATGGTATGATAGGAAACAAATTTCCATCCTCTTGTGGTCCTAGACCACCACCTTGATAATTATAGTGTTCTGTGACATTCTTGTAGGGGATTGGATATTTCTCTTTGAAGTACTTAAGAAGTTGTGTGTCACGTGATGGGGGATCTTTGTATAACCATTTGTTAATATCTGGATCCATTTCTTTGCTGTTGATTTTGCCATGAGACTCAAAAGTCATGTTTCCGATTTGCTTGAGCTTATAATGTTCTTCCACAGGCTTGTTTTGACAACTTGGGCGCCCTTGAGTATGTGGATCACGTGGAAGAGCTCCTATAGCAAATGCATCACTGAGGCTGTATTCGCCACAACCCTGGTTGTTGATCTTGATGGATGATAAGGTGGAAGAAAGGATGGTCTCTGGATCGCGATGGGATCGGGATGAGCTAGCAATAGAAGTACCAATATCGGTTCCAGGACAATGAGTAGAATGAGGGAAAGATGCTTCCATCGCAAGGCAGTATGCGAAGGGGTTAGGGTCAGCGTGGATGGTAACCTCAGTGCCTTGATGTGGAAACTTGATGCACTGATGGTAAGTAGATGGTACGGCCTTAATGGAATGGATCCATGGATGACCGAGGAGGATATTGAATGGTAGGTCAAGATCAACAACGTGGCAGAGAGTATCTTGCATTGCTGGGCCTAGCTGGATAGGCAAAGTCATAGTACCTTCAGAGGTACGCTCCAAGTTATCATATGCTTTAATAGTGATCATCTCATGTTGTATGTCGGCCTCCGTGAACCCGATCTTCTTGATGAATTTTAATGTGCACAAGTTGAGGGCTGAGCCATTATCTACTAGAACTCGTTTGATGGCAAAATCTCTGACCATGACAGCAATGCGGAGAGGGAGAGTATGGTCAGGAGCGACATCTGGTATATCAGATTCTTTGAAGGATAAGGCACATGCTGCAGATAGGTGTCCCACAAGAGTTTCAAACTGAGTTGTGTTAATGTCCGTGGGGACATGGCCTTCTTTTAGGGCTTTGTCCAGGATCTCCTGATGGATGGGTGATGTGCGGAGCAAATTCAAGATAGATATTTGGGCTGGCATGTTCCCAAGATGCTCTATGATATTGTATTGTGCACTTGGTGCATTATGCTGTGTTGCGCGTGCATTTGATGCTGGCCTGGTGTTAGATTGTGCTGTGGATGCAGTAGATGTTGGTCTTGGAGGAGCAGCTGATCTCAGAGGAGCGCCGACAACAGTTATTCTACCACTGTGGGTAGTTGCAGCACATTGTCGATCCGGCCCTCTGACATGGATGGTATTGATGGTGGGCTCATCGTGGATGGGCTCAACTTGAGTTATGCATCCAACATACTTGTCATAGTTGATGTAGGCCGCTGTGTGATCTTCTTGCTTGCCTTTGCCACAATTTTGGGGCTGATTGGCGTTGGCTTGATTCTTCCCGGTATCGTGCTGAGGGAACACATTTTGATATATTTGCAAACCGGCATTGGGTGAAGCTTGAGTTGGTGCATCGACCTGGATTTCCTTGCGATCAATGAGATCCTGGATGTAGTGCTTAAGCCGCATGCACTTCAATGTTGTGTGCCCCTTCACACGATGGTAATCACAGTATTCATGTTCTTTATACCAATCAGACTTTGGTGCGTTGTCATCCTTCTGTGGGATGGGCGGATATGTGATCATATTTGCCTTGGCTAGCCGATAAAAGATCTGATCTAGAGGCTCACCCAAAGGTGTGAAAGTCCTCTTTGGATTGTTCTGATTGTTGGGTTTGTTCTGCCTTGGGGCAACGTTAACTGTGTTAACAGGATTGCCTTGACGTGCTGGCTGTTGCTGTTGGTATTACTGCTGATACTGTTGGACAGGTGGTTGATGAGCTTGAGGAGGCTGCTGATAAATAGGTGCTTGATATGCGGGAGCTGGTGGTTGCTGATAGATGGGTGCTTGTGGCGGTTGGTATGTTTGAGCTGGTGTAGGGCTAGCCACAACGAATTGTACATTCTTAGTGTCAGTGGCTCTATCTGTAACAACATTCTTGTTACGATTCCAGTAACGAGATTTATCATTGTTAGGTTTGTTCTTGGAATCATCCTTGAAGTGACGAATAGTGCCTTCATCTAGGAGAGCTTTCTCGATGCCTATGCCTTTGCTCTTGATGTCTTGGTATGTCTGGAGATAATTCATTCGCATGTGATGGGATAGCTTTGGATGCAGGTTATCAATGAAGATCTTTGTTAGATGCTTCTCTGGCGGCTGATATGATAACCTGGTTGTAAGATTCTGCCACCTTTGCAAGTATTCTGCAAGGCTTTCTCCGTCTTTCTGCTTTGAGTTGCATAGGTCTAGCAAGGACAACTCATTCTCCACATTATGGGTATAGTGTGTGATGAACTTCTCAGAGAGTTCAGCAAAGGTGTTTATTGTCCCATGTGGTATTTTGTAAAACCACTCAACAGCAGTTCCTCCCAAGCTTTTGGGAAACAGGCGCAGGAGATAGTTATCACTGTAAGCCACTTCTTGGCACGCCATGTAGAACTCTTTGATATGGTTTACTGGATCTCCTTTCCCCCGATACTTGTCAAACTTGGGCATCTCAAAATGCTTGGGAAAAGGGATAGTTGCTATGGACCGATCGAAGGGATATGAGCACACCTCTTCGAACTTGTATGTTTTATTCTCTGTTCCACTTTGTAGCTCCTTTAGAGCATTTTTCATTGCTTCCCACTCAGCATTGAGTGACGAGGGAACTGGGACTTCTGCTTGTGATGGAAGCTGTGGAACTGGATATAGCGCTTGCTGTGGATAAATGGGTTGGAACTGATTCTGGGGCAATGGTTGCTGGGGATATTGCTGGTGTGGCATAGGGGGATATTGTGGTAAATGATATGGAACCGCTTGATGTTGTTGGGCTACTTGCTGTTGTTGAACTGGCGGTTGTTGTGGGACTGCTTGCTGATAGTGGTCATTTGGAACTTGTTGTTGTAACTGATAGGTGGGAACTTGTTGTTGCTGGGGGATGATAGGGATTTGTTGCTGGGGCTGATAGCAAGGGACTTGCTGTTGTTGAGGAATGATGGTTGTTTGCTGAAAGGGGACATGTGGCTGCTGTGGGGGAGGCTGTTGGAACGATGCTGCTTGTGGGTATGATGGTGGTAGTTGCTGAGGTTGGCTTTGCGTTTGGCTGATATAAGCTGGGTGCATGCCTGCGTTACTTAGAGGTGGAACAGATGTGGGGAAGCTAGAAGCAAAGGGCGATGGGGTAAGATAGCTGGGGAAAGTTGGCTGTTGAGGTGGTGGAGCTTGCTGGAAGGTATTTGGGATTTGGGATGAATAGGTTGAAGCTAGCGGTGTTTGGGGTAGTTGCTGTTGTGCTGCTTGGGTGAAGGCGGTTTGTTGACTTGCAACCATAGATGTAGGGGATTGAGATGGGATCCCCCATGCCTTCATTTCTTCTTGCGTAAGGCCCCATTGAGAGCTTGTGTTAGGGTGCACTGCAGCAGATGATGGATTGGTAGGAGCAACGGGAGCTTGGGACACGAATGATGGTTGAGATAAAGGAGCTTGTTGAGGTTGTGGTTGAGTGGATGCTTGTGAAGAGGAAAATGAAGGAAACACCCAAGAGAAAGATGAGGTTGGAATGGGGAGCGATTGCGCTAACCCCAAAGAAGAAGGTACGGGTGCTTGGGGGGTGAAGGGTGGCGGTGCTCCTTTGATGGTGAAAGGCGTTGCTTGACTTGCGGATGGTGGTGGTGTAAAAGCTTGTGTGAGAGGTGGAAGCTGACTTTGGGTTAAGTGTTGGATTTGGGCTTGGGCAGCCATAGCAGATGATGAAGCAAAAGGGGTATGAGATGGAGCGGATGGTGCTGCAGCTTGTGTCGTGGGACTGGTGAGGCTTCCTTGCAAGAAAAGGGGAATGGTGGAAAGCTCTTGGGATGTTTGCATGATAGGATCGGGGAATGATTGGACAAATGGAGAATACGCTTGGGCTGGAACTTGGATAGTTTTGATGGGGATGCGTGGATAGAGAGATGGTGGGATGGAGGTACTTTCTGGTAGGTAGTGAACAAACGTGCTTTGTTGATATTGCGGTATAAGGGCATTGGTCGCTGGTGGGCTTTCTGGAGGATTTTCAAATGCTTGGATTGCCAACGGGGATGAAGGGATATTTGGATCTTCACATGGGTTACTGGCTCGGATTTGGGGATTGTAGGTCATCATGGCGTTGGTGAAAAGGTTGGGATCAGATGAGGTTGTTGGTGGATAAGGATTCATGCTTCTTCTTTTCCGAGATCTGGTCTCAATAGGCATGGAGATGCAAGTGCTAAATGGATGCAAGATGTTTGGTTAAAAGATGTTGATGGATGCAAAGCTGATGAACTTCTAAAGATGATGATTTCTAAGATGCAAATGCAAAGAGAGGGATCAAGATGGCGATGATGGAAGCTGGATGGAACTGATATGGATCAAGATGGTGGAGGAAAGATAGGTTGCTGATGGAAAGCTGGTGAAAGATTACTGAGTGGTCAACAAAATGAGCTGCTATTTTTCCCAAATGGAGGATCAGAGATATGGATGGGGTCAACCTAGGATAGACTGATGATCTTCGGTCAACAAGTTTCTTATCAATACACTCCAATCTCTTGCTCGAGATGATGGCTATGCAAGGACAAGGTTTGATTTCTTTATGACAACACGTTGTGTCAAAAAAGAGGATGATGGTCTCTGATCTTGGATATAGGATAGGAACAACTCAAAAGGTAGAACACTAAGCGTTGGTGGAACTCTGGATTTGGAACAAGGATGATGGATCTGCTAGAAAGATATGGAAAGCTGATGGGGGGATGCTGGTGGAAAAGGTATGGAAGGGTGAAGGGACAATGCTCTAGAAGGATGATGCAAGTGCAAATGACAAGGACTGATTCTAAAATGCTGGTAGGAAGATGAATGCATATGCAACTTTATGATGTTTTTGAAATGCAACTAAGGTTTTGATGCTGATGCAAAGGGTGAAACTAGGATGAAACTAAGATGCAAGGCTGTTTGAGACAAGATTTCAGGATCTGAAGATGGAACAAGACATGAACAAGGATTGGCTAATCTTCTGGCTCAAGGTTGACAAAGTGATGGTTAACTCAGAAACGGAAGGCGAACTGTTTGATGCGGGCGTTATGGGCAATGTTCTCAAGTCTGGTTTGGGACTTCTCTTCTGCTTGGTTTTCTTGGATGATGGCTCGATAGCTCTTGGTGTTCTTCTTGATAAGTTTTTGCTCTTGATAGGCTTGGGATTTGGGCAACTTTGCTTTAGGATGTTTGTTCTTGCCGGGCATCACTTGGAATAGAGGTTTCTGATTTTGAGGCAAAGGTTTCCAATGGCAAAGGTTAAAGTCAAAGCAATCTCCGCAAGGGACAAAGCAACCCTGCGGGATACAAATAAAGGCAACTGACTCTGACAAAGCTTTGAAAGTGTATGTTTCAACAAGTGTTTTCACGGAGTCTTTGACTGTCAAGCACTTCAAACAGATCTACCTAAGGAAGGTGAGTATCAAAATCGCTTGCCCACAGCTTGGTATCCCCCAGAAGGGAATACAAATGGTGAGTAATCTTGAGGAGACCCGGTAAACCCCTTGGAATCGGTCCTTGCACAAGGATTTTGATACTTTCGGATGTAGATAGGGTAGCCTCTAGTTTATCAGGTTGCTAATGATTTCGTGGAGTCTCCATACCCGGTTATGCTGATCATCCGTGACTCACTTAAGAGCCTTGCCAATTATGCTGGGGGAGAGGAATGTTTACCATCTCCAGTCACGTGTTTGGCACGAACGCCCGGCGATTAGGAGATGTAAGTGATTCTTTTGGTATTCACTTATTTGTATACCGGCCGGGGGGGATACCGGTTTGAGGTCGTTCTCCGAGGAGGAAGCGCTTCTCCTTGGACAGGCCTCACTAAAAGTAGAACAAGTGAACTTGTCCAAGTTCAAATGTTCCACGTTGCTTATTCTAACAAGGTTTATGCAAGAATTTGAAAAACTCCTACATGCACATCAAGCAGATTTTGTTCATTTTCCCAAATTTGATTAAGTTTGTTTGAACTTTGAAAAATGAAGACACACGTGTTTAGATTTTGATTTGTTCCTTTCTCCAAAATGTAAATAAATTGAACGTTTACAAGTTCTTTCCTTTTGTGCATTCAAAATTTGATTAGCGAGTTGATTTAAGAACTTTGAAAAAGCTTTGTTTTGTCCTTTAGATCACTCAAGACTGAATTTGGCTTGCTTGCTTTGGAAACTGAAACAGATGAGGGAATAGAGTTGTTTATTCCTTTAGTGCATTCGAGATTTGGTTTGCTTTTCAAATTGACAATGACACTCTAGGACCTAAGTTCATTTCCTTAAGTTTCATTCAAGATTGAGTTTGACCTTTGCTGTAAAAGAAATGAAAAACCAGTCCCAAGCAAAAGACAAAAGGCGACACTGTCCAGCTTATAGGCGACGCTGGAAAGTGCAGAGGCGACATTTAATTCCTACAGGCGACATTCTGTACCTCAAAAGGCGACAGATAAAAATAACAGAGGCGTGATTTCTTTTCTTACAGGCGTGATTTCTTTAATAGCAGGCGACAGAAGAAGAATTCTGGGACGGAATAGAAATTGTCAATCACAGGAAAATCTCAGTTATGCAGGCGTGAAAACAGAGCTCATAGGCGTCATTTCTTTCCTCAAAGGCGTGATTTCATTTCATGAAGGCGTGACTGAATTCCTTGTAGGCGACATTTCTTTGTTTGAAGGCGACATTTAATTGCTGTAGGCGTCATTTATTTTCATGAAGGTGACATTTCTTTATTTCCTGCAAAAAAAAAGGCATATAAAGCATGATTTCATCAAAATAATTGTGGTTTGTGTCCCACCGGGCGTGCCAGAATGTAGACTAAGATTTGTGAGTGCACCTAAACCTGTTTTGAAGGCCAAAGACAAACAAATGTCATAGCATATAATCAAATCAAATTCAAAAGGTAAGCAAACTAAAATCAAAGCCACCTCAGTTTAAGCTTAAAACGGATGCGCCCATGCACCGTTTGATATGCTTAGATATAGAGGGATGTGGGTGTGCAAACTCAAGCACTTGGAGCATGCAAAATAGGATGATTTGAGGTTGATGAAGACCCAAAATGACACAAAATAGATATGAGGAACCTATTTTGCCTCAAAGGCCTCAAGAACACACAAATATGCAAAGCTAAATGAAAGAACTAAGATTAAAACAAGAAATGAATCTATGTTAATCCATTTAAGCTAAATTAGATGTGATTTAAGCTTGAAAATGATCTAAAAATAATGAGTTATGCTTATGCTAGAATGAAAATGACATTATAACTTTGCTATTGAGTTTGAGAGTTGAGAGATGATTTGCCTTAGGAAGTGAGGGTATTTATAGGATTTCTAAGGCTTGGGGTAGGAGGAATGAATGGCCAGGATTGAAATCCTTAAAAGAGGCCAAGATTCATTCAAAAGGGAAGCACATGGATTGTGCTAGTTCTCAGCCAATCAGGAGGTGACACATGTCACAAGGTGAGTGGATGAAGGGAAGGGCAAAGAGGAGTCAACAAAGGGGGCTCCAAGCTCATAACTCTCCAAATAAATGCTTGTAAGAGAAATGAATGGGCTTTAAGAGGCTTTGAAGACTTTGAGGAAGCAATAAATGCTTTGTGGTTGAGATATTTGGAGGAAAAGACTTTGCCTTGGTTTAGGAAAGTCTTAAGCTTGGTTAGGATTGCACAAAGGTTTAAAGGGTAGGATTAGGATTAGATTAGGACAAAGAAAAGGATTAGGATGGGTGAAGAGGGTGGATTTGAGAAGATTCTAGAAGAGTCTAGATTTCTCCTTAGGTTTTATGGAATAAAAGGTTATTTATTCCAAAAGCCTAAGTTTTAGGAATATTTATTAAAGTATTTTCAATAAATATGGAAATTAAATATTTAACCTTAATTAAATATTTAACCTTGGGATTAGGGTTAGAAAAGATGGGATTAGCCTTTTAATCGAAATTAAGAAGGGATTAGAAGATTTTGGAAGAGGTTAGTGGTCTTAAGAAAATTGGCCAAGTTTGGGATAAAAAATAAATTAAAAATAAATTAATTTATTTTTGAGGTTTTTGGGCAATTTATTAATTAAATAATTAATAAATTAGGGATAATGTCCAAATGACATTTTTAGGCTAGATTCCTTAATTAAAGATTTTTAATTAAGAGAGAGGGATTTAATGCCATAAAAATAAATTAATTAATTAATTAATTAATTAATTAATAAATGATGATGTCATCAAGGATTTTCAGAAAACAAAAATAATTTATTTTCTAAAGGATTTTTCGGTGTCTACAATCTCTATTTGAGCGTTAAAGGTTTTCATTAGAATCAAAGGTTATCAAAGACATCGGTAGGTTATTTATGTTAACCCAGTCAGTAACTGAAAGCATCACAAGCTAGTCGGTTAAGTCCTTACACTGAGCACAGGGCAGTTTCATCAAGCATCAATAGACATCGACACCAATCGCAGTAAACACTAAGAAAATTGGACACCAAGCACCAGTATATTTACCGAGTAGTATATATAGTGTTTACTGAGGATCAAAGGAAATGGCATAGGAATCACTAATGGCACATCTATCTATGTAAATGGTTACAACAAAATCAAAAAATATTTTACCAAGATCAAGGATAATTTATTGTTAAGATATTCATTAAATGTGATGATCTTTTGTAATTGTTAGATCTAGGTTATTTTTGTACATCATTGATCTTAGGGTTTTCTCTAAGATATTGTAATCTAATTTTGTTAAGCGGCATAAAATAGTATGCTATATAATTGTATTTTTGCATCATTTTTGATAGTGTTTGATGTATGAATGAAGAAGCACTTGAAGAATTAGCCAACTTCAAGATTATCAGTTGACAGTGAAAGAAGAACAATATTTAGAGGTAATCAGATTAAAGAAGAATCAGAATCAGGCTAACCAAGTAGTACAGAGAAGAGATCTACATAGTATAAGGTGATATCCATTCGGTACTTTATTAATCTATAATCAGACAAGTTGAGTTATCATTAGCAGATAGATACCTATTGCTTTTTGATCATTGAAATAAAGTTTTGGTAAAATCTCTTAATAGAGTAGACCTAACAGTTTGTTTGTAAATCTCTTAACTGAGTGCACACTCAAGTAGTGTTGCTAAAATCCTATCACTAGGTAGATCTAGCTGATCTAATATGTTACTCCTAATAGGGTAAGATCACCAGAAGTGATCACCACTTGTAGCCCTAATAGGAAAACCTTTTCTATCTTCAGTAGTGAAGAATTTGTGGGTGTCATCCACACTGCAATCTTTACCTTCTAACAAGGGTTTTTGTGTTATCAAAATACTTGTGTTATGGGACTATTGCATTGTAGTTTTCATGCTATTTACCTTTGATAGTTAAATGAATGAATGATGCATGCAATGGATACAAGTTATAGATGAAGGTTACTACTATTTTCTATTTAAGGTTAGAAAAGTTTATAAGTGAAAGCTTTTGAGGGCACTACTTAACCCCTCCCCTCTCAGTACCCTACCTCTCCAATTCCAACAAACTTTTGATCATATTTTGATTGCAATAGTTAGTTTGTGAATGTTATTAGATAGTTATAGAATTAGTTATATGGTTTCTGTCAGTTTCTTTTGGAGTTTGAGTCTATTTAATGTTGGATCCATGAGTTTGGAGATAAGTATGTGGAGTTGGTGTGTGTAAAGAAACATTTTTCAAATGGTGTTCATTGAATAAACAAACATTCTCTGCAAACTGTGTACTGTCCGGTGGGTATAGTCAGCCTTAGCAATGTTTTCAAACATGTTTTGGTGATGTGTAAGGATTTGATCATGATGTGAGGAAATTGCCTTGGTTGTTATTTACCTTTCCATGTAATTGTTTTAGTATTTTATTTGTTAATAAGCCAGAGTAATTAATTGGTGTTCTTAATAGAGACTGGGTTTTGTGCAGGCCCTAGATAAATGACCCTAGAAGTGAGGGTTTGGTGGCTAGAAGAATGGGTAGGGGTTGAGACCTTAAAAAATTGAGAATATTTTATTTTGAAACCTTATAGAAGATTGTTTCTTGCTTTGGGGTCAAGGGAGTAAGTACATTTATAAGTTGTTTTGTAAATGAGGGTGAATTATGCCTAGTTTGGGGTTGCTAGGTTATTGGATCTTGTGTATGGTCCAAAAGAGTGTATCCTTAGAATTAGGGAGGATTTAGATAACCCAAAAGGGTATCTAAAAAAATCAATAGTTTTTTGAGTTATTTGGGAAGTTTGAGAGAAAAAGTCTGATTCATGAATGGTGTAGGCTACTAGCCTAAAGGGTTGTTGGAGTGGATTGTGTTGGAGAACACTTAACTAGACTTGGTGGGTTGGTGAAAAATGGTACATTGACCATGTTAAGGCATTCTAAGGTGTTAGAACAAGGCTGGAAGTCTTTCTTGGAGATTTGATAACTTGGAGGCTCTAGGTGCATTGGGAGAAGCCTAGATAGTGCATCCTTGAATGGCACTATAACAGTTTCTCTTACACCCAAGGTCCACAAATAGTGAGGGGAGAGGATACATTGTTATAATTTTGGGATTACATATATGCTATTAAGCAGAACACAACAAACACTCAAATCTATGCTAAAGAAGACACACAAATCAAAAGCTTATCGTATTTTAAAGCCCAAACAAGATTTTGGTTTCTTTTACAAACCCCTTGGAAATCTACAAACAAAATGTTAGAAATTTTCTTAGCAATGGGGTCTTAAAAATAACATCCTACAAAAACAGCCTAAAAGACTACCAAAACAAACAGAAACTTGTTAAAAGATTAGCTAAAAACCTAAACAACTATAAAACTAAATGCAACTACTGTATAAAACAAATGTGCAACAATAGTGAATAAATGCATAGGATATATGAATGGATGCATAGAAAAGATGGATGCGTAGCAGTGATATACAAATGCATAGTGCAATGGTGTATATGCGCAAAACTTACGAATGCGCAATAGGAAAATATGTATGCACAAAATAGTTAAATGAATGCACAATGATTTGGTAGAAAATGAAAAGATAGAATAGAAAGTTGTGACTGTGGTAATAGAAAATGTATGTGCAACAGAAATGAACAGATGTGTAGAAATTAGGTACAAATGTGCAGAAATAACCTATAGAAAAACCTGCACACGAAAAACTAAAAAACAAAAAGTGAAAAATGTGGGTTGCCCCATGGTGGGTGCCAAAAATGTATGAAAAATTAGGTGAATACTATTCTAAATGATAAATTAACTACTTAGAAGCTAACAAATCTATCTAATAAGAAAACTACAATGAAGAATACAATAAAAATGAAGCTAAAATGGCATTTTACCTTCACCTATCATGTAGCTTGTCTCCATTGCTCTCCTAGCCTTGATTTCCTGAGGATGTTGAGCTCTCAAATTTCCAAATGAAGCCTTTTACCAAGATGCTACCAAAGTGTGGAGATTTGATGATGAATGCAAAATAGCTCAAAGCTTGATTATGCAACTAATGGATGGAATGCAAAATGGAATGATGATAATATGGATGATTGATTGCTCTTAGAATGCTTGAATGCTTGGATGCTTGGATGCTTGAATGCTTGAATGCTTGATTGCCAATTGCCTATCTTTTCACAAAGGGGAAATGAGGCTCCTTTTATAGAGTTTTGGAGGATCTAGGCCTAGGTGGCACAATCCTATTATGGAGAATGAAAGGTGGAGGATCCTAGGGCTATGATTGACTTAGTTGAAGGAGTTGAGAGAAAGGGGGATGTAGTTGGAATGTGAGAGGAAGAATAGGGATGATGTTCCTCTCACATTGACATGGAGGAGATCAAGGTGGAAGGGAAAGACACATGTCAAGTGTCTCACAAAGACCAAAGAGAGAAAGAGGGAGAGACCTTTTTCTCATGAGGACTCTTTGTAGAAGTGTCCTATGAGTCACCTTTGACCCTTAGAGGTGGCTTGAGAAGCCCCTTAGGAATAGGGATTGTCTCTTGACTTGGTTTAAGAGAGGACATGTGGTCATGAGACCAAGTCCTATGAGGCCACATAGCCCTTAAGAATAGGACATGTGTGGGTGAGGATAATTACCAATAAATAATTAATAATAATTATTTATTTTAGCCAAAGTGATGTGTGAAGTGAGTGGGTAGATGAGGTGGACTAGGGGACTTAGTCATATTTAGGTGATTGTATATTTAATTAAATCACTTTAATAAGACCAATTAAAAGACTTAGGATAGGGGAATAGACTATAGTGAGTTTACTAAATAAATTAAATAATTTATTTAATAAATAGAGGAAATAAATATTAATTAAATAATATATATTTAATTAATTTATCAAGTCAATATCAATTAAATAATAAATATTTAATTAATTAATGAAGACATTTTTAAGTGTATACATTTTTCCTCTCTTTGAAATAATGTGCTGGTTACATTGTTTCAAAGAAAAATCAAGCATTTTGCCCCAAACAATGTCCCAAACAATCTGTAGGATGATGCTGATGCTCTATTAGCCTAGGTGGGAGTTGTACAGGGAGGGTAGGCTGATGTAGATGCATAGATGCCAGATTTATAGGCACAGGATGAGCAGGCAGATATGGATATTGGGGGACAGGATCCCTATCTATAGAGAGAGGCTGCAGGAGAGGATTATCTGGATATTGATGCATTGCTAGTTCTACTAGCAATGATATAGGTACAAGCGGACCATATCCCTAGACTAGAGAGATGGATTGAGAGGATGGACCGTTAGATGACAAGCCTCAGGCAAGAGCGAGATGCTGCGATAGAGTGACTTGGAGAGGCGGAGATGTTATTGGATGAGCTATAGAGGATAGAGGATCTAGGTCCCTATGGAGATAGTTTGAGAGCCATGATATGAGTTGGGAAGGAGATTTCCTACTAGCAAGAGGCATACAGATAGGTAGTGTCTTGATTTCAGTGGATTGGGAGCTACAAAGAGAGCTCCTTTGCAATGGGGATAGATGTACAACAAAGACATGCCTCTGGTGCTAGTGGAGGTATATCATCAAGGCCCCCCAGAGCACCTATAGGATCAGGAGATCAGGTAGGTCTGTCAGCTCCAGGTTCTGGTGGGCTAATATCATCATGCAGATAGAGATAGACTGAGTCTGGAGGTAGTGGGTCATATATACCACTTGTATACATATGTTTGTATTATTATGCTTCATGATGTTATTGACTTGATATACATGACTTTTGGACACATTGTTATATATGTTGTATCATTGGATATTTGGACATTTTACTATGTTATGGAATCTATATGATTGGACCCTATATGATTGATTCTATATTTATAGTGATGCAGTTCTATCATGATTTTCTTTGATGTTTTTATACACGTGTGTACTGACATATTCAGGATGTGATGATTTATTTTAATATGCATAGAATGCATGTCCTAGAATGCAAAATGATTTATTTTCTAGTTGATGCATAATGGTTAATGATCTAACATATGATGTTGATATAAATGCATGTCCTAAATGATTTTACCCTATACAATGCTACGTGATTACTAATGCAATGATGTAAAACAATGTAGATAATGGATAATAAATGAATGATGTAAAAATGCATTTAATGGATAATAAATGATGTAATAATATACATGAAATCTTATGTAATGAATGAAAATGTACCTAGGAGGATTGAATATAATAATTGATAACATGACCAAAAGATAATGAGATAAAATGATAACAAATGTCCTAAATGAATTACACAAAATGATATAAAATGCAAGATAAATGCTTAATGTTTTTGTTATCCAAATATCCTCAACTTAAAATAACAGTGGATTTGACACAAGAAGAATGGACTAGAAGATAAGATAACCTAAAAAGATAACCTACAAATCCCTAGAAAAGGAGCACTGATATGTAAGTTATGAGTTGGTAAAATGCAAATTAAAATGAAATATGAAATGAGTATCTCCACAACTTCATGTAACATCTTAGAACTTCATAATAACTAGAATTTAATTTTCATCATTGAGCTTGTTATGTTGCAAGAAAATGCAAGCATCATGGCATAATTAAACTAGGATGACCTGAGAACTTCTTGCATGGAGTTTAATATAGAAAACTTGACAAGCATCTAGGTATAATTGAATTGAGATGACCTGAGTTTTATTTGCATAACAAACAAGGAATATTCCCCCCCTCCATCAAGGAACAAATATTTGGAGTTGAGGTATGTGTTGGCGTATCACCATTAATAGTATTTGTAGAACAACATGATTTGTATGTTGTCAGTACTATTAAACTGATGAAGGCACTTATACACAGACACCCCAATTAGTTGTTCTTTCAATTTCATTAGAAAATACCCCACAAATAGCAATCAAAGAAAATACCATGCCCCATCCTGGCTATTCTAATCAATGACATATGGGAGTTTTAAAATCATGTCAAAGATATCTCAGAATAGCATAGGAAACATGATAACAATGAAATCTAGATATGAATGCATAATCTACAACAAACCATTCTAACATGCCTACCACAAATATAAATTTCTTTTGCCAAAAGATAGATCTAAGATATGTTGATCAGATCAATTGATGATGTATAGTCAAGATGTATAGATAAGTGGTCACGTTTCGAAGGATAGATCATATATTACAATTCATCATGAAGATACCATTGTGGAAGAACATTTGATTATGTTTTCTTGTCTAGTGAAAATACTCCATTCTATCCTCTAAGAGTCACGACTATCATAGATCCACTTCCCAAACTAGGTCGAGGACATGCCCCTAGCTAAGTGATGGACTGACTTATTATGGATGAAGAAGGACACGACAAGACTAGGATGAAGACCAAGACAAAAGATCAAGCTATGATGGGGTTTTATTATTGGTAGATACAATGGATGGTGTATGAACTGGCCATTTTATTATGATATATACATGACGGGAATGATGACTAACTAGCCATTTTATTGTGGATATATACAATGAATAGACACACTAGAAGAACCCTAATAGATAGAGGAGCTAACCTGATACACATAGTGCCTATTTCCAAGTTTTCACCATATGCTTTTATTGCAGTTTTCTTTTGATTTTTTGATGTTTTTCTTTTCTTTTGATTTTTTTGTATTTTGGATTTTGATCTATATACATACTATCTACATGCCCCGTGCATTGGGATTTCAAGGATAAAACTTCTTGAGATGTATTTTGTTAAGAGGTTCATCCAAGGGATCTCCCTCAGGTGTAGACAACTGATAAGCTCTAGCATCATAGACTGTTGTAATTACAAAAGGACCTAACCAATTGGGTTCAAACATGCCCTTCTTCTCACGATGCTGTTAATTCTTTTGATTTTCTCGAAGGACTAAGTCACCTAGTTAAAAGTCTCTGATCTTTACCTTGTTGTTATACTGACGAGACATACACTACTGATAGAATTTCAAATGATCATAAGCTCTTTGACGACGTTCATCTAGCAATTCTAGTTCAGTCAGCTGTGCAACTCTATACTCTTCATCAGGAATCAAATCTTTGAGAGTGACATGAAGTGAAGGCAACTCAACCTTGAGGGGTAGGACTACTTCAGATCAATAGATAAGGGAATATTGGGTGGCTCCAGTGAGGGTACAGATGGAGGTGTGGTAAGCCCATAAGGATGGATTTAGTTGGATATGCCAGTCACGGCCAGCGTCATTGACAGTCTTTTGTAGGATTTTAACAATTGTTTTGTTTGACACCTCAACTTGGCCATTTCCTTGGGGATAGTATATGGAGGAATAGTTATGGGTGATATGGAATTTTGTGCACATTTCATCCATGTCCTAATTTTGGAACTATTTCCCATGATTAGTGATGAGATACATTGGTATGCCATATCTACAAATGATATAGTTTAGGATAAACATGGATACTTGTTTCCTTGTGGTGGTAATTAATGGAACGGACTTGATCCATTTAGTAAAATATTCTATGGTAGTGATAATCCATTTGTGACCATTGGAAGATGGAGGGTTGATAGTGCCCATGAGGTTGAGTCCCCACCGACTGAATGGTGAAGTAGTTGTAAAAGGATGTAACTCTTGTGCTAGATCATGAATAAGGTTTCCATGTATCTGACATTTCTTGCATGCCCTAGCAAAATGAAAGGAATCTATTTCTATGGTAGGCCAATAATAACCCATATGCATGAGTTTCTTAGCCAAAGAGGGACCACTCGAATGTGTCCCACAAATACCCTCATGTACATCACGTAAGGTAGTTTGAGCTTCATCATGCTCAAGACATCACAGGAGAGTACCGTCAAGACCTCGCTGATAAAGGGTGTCAGATATTAGGACATAGTAGGAGGTTTGGCTGAGAAAAGTTCATTTTTGATTTTGGGATAGGTCAGGGGGTAAGATGTCATTTTTCATATAAGAATAGATTTTTCCATAGATTAGGGAGTCGTGTCCAATTAGATGACATATAATACTCATATCAAGGTCATCATATGCAGGACAAGTCAAGGATTCCACCAAGACCTCAAAATGGGCCTTAGTATCCTCTGTATCAAACAAAGAAGCAATCATTGCCATTGCATCAACAACCTTGTTTTCATGCCAAGGAATCTGTGCAAAAGTGATAACTGAGAAATATTGTTTGAAGTCATCAACCATATGCTTATATGGTAATAAATTATCATCTTTAGTCTGATAATCATCATTAACCTGGTTTATAATCAACTGAGAATCCCATAGACATTCATTTCAGATACTTTCCATTGTAAAGCCATCTTTAGCCCAATTAGCAAAGCTTCATATTCTGCTACATTATTGGTGCAAGGAAAGAGCAACTTGTAAGATTTTGGAATTGTGTATCCTTGCGACGTGATAAAGAGAATACCAGCTCCTAAACCCTGTTGAGTACATGATCCATCAAAGTATATTTTCCATGTTTGTGTAGATAAAGCCAAGATGTGTGGATTAGGAAACTCTATGTGTATAGGTTGGTCATCTATTAATGGAGCATCAACTAGCTGATCTGGTATCACTTGACCTTTGATAGCCTTCCTATCCACATATTCAATATCAAATTCACTAAGTAGCATGACCCACTTAGCCAATCTGCCTGTCAATGCTATCTTGCTTAATAGATACTTTAAAGGATCAATCTTTGCAATGAGCTTGATTAAATGTGACAACATGTAATGTCGCCACTTTTGTGAAGCAAAAACAATGGTCAGACATGCTCTTTCTATAGGAGAATAGTTTAGTTCATATCCCACTAGAGTGTGACTGATATAGTAGATGGCTTTTTCTTTTCCTTCATGATCTTGTTGACCTAGAAGAGCACCTAGTGAGGCTATCGTAACTAAAATGTAGAGCAAGAGTGGCTTGCCTAGAATTGGTGACATCAGAGTTGGAGGATTCACCAGATATTGCTTGATCTTATTAAAAGCTTCCTCACACTTATCATCCCATTGAAATAAGATATTTTTATGCAAAAAATGTTGAAATGGATGACTTTGATCTACTAGTTGAGAAACAAATCTTTGGACAGATTGGAGGCATCCCTGCAAAGATCTTAACTGACTAATGTTAATGGGGGAAGCCATCTCCATTATTGTTTTAACTTTTTCTAGATCTACCTCGATTTGTTTGGCTGAGACAATGTACCCTAAAATTTTATCGGATGTGACCCCAAATGCACATTTCTTTAGATTGAGTTGAATCTGATACTTTTCCATCTAGGTGAATATTCTATCCAACACTCTCAAATGACCAACCCTATCTTTATATTATGCTAAAATGTCATCAACATAATCTTCCATAATGGTATGCATCATGTCATGAAAGATTGTGGTCATAGCTCTTTGGTAAGTTGCTCTAGCATTTTTGAGGCCAAATGGCATCACATTCTAGCAGTATGTACCCCACGGACAAGTAAAAGCAGTCTTTTCCTGGTCTTCTAGCACAATCTTGATTTGGTTATAGCCAAAAAAACCATCCATTAATGATAACATTTCATGCCCAACTATTAGATCCACAATAATGTCAATATTTGGAAGAGGAAAGTCATCTTTTGGACAAGCTTTATTAAGATCTTGAAAATCAATACAAATCCAGATAGACTTGTCTGGTTTTGAGACAGGGATGATATTTGAAATCCACTCAACATAGTCAATAGTATGAATGAATCCAACATCTAAAAGATTTTTCAACTCTGCTTTAACCATGAGTGCAATGTGTGGGTGCATTTTGCGGAGCTTCTACTTAACTGGCTTTACACCTGGTCTGATAGATAAATGATGCATAATGAGATTAGGGTCTAGCCTAGGCATATCAACATAGGACCAAGCAAAGTTGATTTATCTCTCTTTGAAAAATGTTTCAAAAGCTTCTTTCTCTGATTCTGTCAAGGATGCTGCTATTTTGAGAATGCGTGGAGACTCCTTTGTTCCAATGTTAAGAGGTACTATTGGTTCTATAAGAATGGCAGATTTCTCTTGATATAGATAATTGGGAAGAGTGTCAATCCTTCCATCCTCAGGTACCTCAGAGAGGTTTTCACCATCATATGCATCTTTTATTTTTACTATTTTTGGATCTAATACTGCCACTGAGTGGTTTTCACCATTAGATTTGTTGATTAGTTTTATATTTTTATGATTGAAAGGATTGGCACTCTCTCCAAAGTAGGCCATGTCATTGAGTTCTATCAAAAATCTTGACTTGTGATCCCCTAGCGGTAAATGATCCCTGATTCCAAGATAGTCAATGATTGCATCATCATTAGACATCAAGTTTTGGATGATCGGGAGAATCCCAATTGATAAGTTTGGGATGTACAAGGGGTATTGGATCATTTGGGTCAGTTTCAAAGGTAGAGATGGTATTGATGGAAAAATGATCAAGGTTTATGATGGTATCAATGAGGTCTATCTCCATACTCTCATCTGAATTGCCTGTCACAAGATAATGTTTACTTCCCTCATGATCAACAAGAGTAGTATTACGTGGGACCAATCCTAGTAAGTCAATCTCTGAAATCTCTCCCTCATGGTAATCATTACTATAGTGATGGACAAAATTGACTCCTATAACTTTTGTACAATTAGATAATGAATCCCATTCATAATCATTAGAGTCAAAATCATCATTATCTTCAAGTCTATCAATGATTCTTTGTGATATCCTTTGTTTCTCTGGATCTACATACATACCATGCTTTCTGAATTGTAAGGAAGGAGCTTTAGATGTCTCATGAAAAGGTGTGATCTTTTCTTTTCCTTTTGGTTCTTTTGGTCCTTCTCCTTTATATCCTAATCCTGTAGTGTCTCTTTGATAATTGGGATTTTGCAAAATTGGTTTTATAACACCTTCTCTTTGTAAACCTATAGGTCCAACACCTTGGTATCCCATCTTTTTTAGCAAAGTATACCCTTTTCCATAGACATCAGGTGATATATATTCATGTTTGATATCTTCTTCATCCTTGTGTGACTTAAGCAAATGATTAGCATTATGCTCAGCTGCCTCTTTGGATATTGTGCCCCCACTTATAAATGTGTCATAAACAAGTGTTGAAGGGGGTTTTGATTGTTGTTTAGTGATCAAAGATCTACCATATGATCTAGGAGATAAAGGTAACTCGGTAATGCAAAGAGCTTGACCTAGAGTGTATTCACCCATACTTCTTTCTTTGATGTCTATCTTGATCCCATTTGATTTAGAAGTTGATGCTACATTACTAGGATCAATGGGTGTAGTTGCAAAAAATCTAGTATGATTATAAGGAACCAAAGAATCAGAGGTCTTCACATTGCTACAATATTGAAAAGGATTAGAGTCTGCTTTGATAGTGATCTCTTAACCATTATGAGGGAATTTCAAACATTGGTGATAAGTTGATGGCACAGCTTGCATGGAATGAATCCATGGTCTTCCCAAGAGGATGTTATAAGCAAGATCCATGTCAAGAACTTGGCAAGGTACATCTTTGACAATAGGACCAACTCTAATTGGAAGAATAACAGACCCCTTGGATGATCTCTCTTCCTCATCATAAGCCTTTATTGTGATTTTCTTTTTGGGATTGATGACATTTTCAAAAAAACCCAATGCAAGGACTAACTTTAACGTGCAGATATTCAAACCAGCTCCCCCATCTATTAGTACTCTTTTAATTTTGTGACTCTGTACGAGGACTTCGATATGTAAGGGAACATTGTGAGGTTGGGTAATAGCCAAATCATCATTTTTAGTGAAGGATAGATAGTGTGGGGTTGTTAAATGGCCCACCATAGCTTGAAATTGATCATGATCTAGATTTTGGGGGACCTGGGTCTCTAAGAGAGCTTTTTCAAGGATATCTTTGTGAGATGGGGATAGATGCAAAAGCTCTAAGATGGATATCTAGGCAGGTGTTTTCTTGAGTTGTTCCAAAAGATTGTACTGGTTGGAAATATTAGGTATAGACTTTGGGACATAAACAGACTTGTTTTGAGAAGTACTTGGCTTAGAGGGGACTCCTTGAAGAGTAACCTTGGATTGAGCATGAGTAGTAACATGAACTAGTTGACCCTCAGATTTTCCTTTTATGGTAATGACATTGACATAATACTCAGAAGGATGACAATTAGAAATGTTACCGACATATCTATAGGGTGTATTATTATAATTAGCTTGATTGTCACCCTTAGTGTTGGAAGAACCTCCTTTTTCATGCTCAAGAAGTGGATCTTTGAAAGCCGTATGTGATTCATTCGAGGTATATCTGTCAACACCAATTTCACCACTTTCAATTAAGTCTTGAATCACATTTTTGAGCCTTTGGTAGTCATTGGTTTTATGTCCTTTTCCTTTGTGAAATTTGCAATAATCATTCGCATTCCACCAAGAAGGTTTCACTCTAGGTTCAAAATATTTTGTTTTAGGAAGCGTAATGATTTTCTTTGTGATTAACATCCGTAGTGCTGATTCAAGAGATTCCCTTAAAGGAGTAAGGTTTCTTCGAGGTGACATAAAAGGCAATCTTGGTTTAGATGAATCTTTGTTGGTGTTTGGATTTGCTGATTGATTGCTGTAGGTAGCTTGAGTAGTGTTGGCCTTACTTGCAAGATTTAGAAGGGGTTGTGTTGGATTGACATTATGATTATCAACAATCCCATCATTGACAATGTTTTTGTTTTTATATCCAGAATTTAGATTTGTCATTGTTATAGTTGTTGGGATTGGAATTTGAGGACCCAACATTGTCTTTGGAATAAAGTTTTATCTCACATTTTCTGACCATGGATTCCTCAATCTTGATACCATTTTCTATGAGCTTATTGAAGTTTGGTGGACATTGAAATTGTAACCTATAACTCATTTCTGGTGTAGGGTCATGCACAAAAATATCCATCTTTTCTTATTCAGGAATCGTTCATGGATATTTGACAAACAATTGATGCCATCTTTGCAAAAAAGTAAGGAAGGGTTCTCCATTCTTTTGATGTGCATTGCAAAGATCAAGCATAGTGACTTCATGTTTGATGTTATATGAATAATGAGTCACAAATTTGTCAAGACGCTCATTGAAAGATTTGATGTTTAGGGGTAGTTTGGAAAACCATTCCATGGCTTGTCCTCCTAAAATTTGTAGAAATAGTCACATAAGATAAGTGTCATTGTGAGTGACTTCAATATAAGCAACACAAAACTCATGAATGTGGTCTTGTGGATCTGAATTCCCTTTGTATTTGTCAAATTTTGGTACCTCAAAATTAGGAGGGAATGGAATCATTGCTAAATTCTTATCAAAAGGATAAGGACATATATCATCCAAAGAATACTTCTTAGTTGATGATCCAGTTTGGATGTCATGGATTTGTTGTTGAAGCATCTGGATTTGTTGTAGGATGGGATCCAAAGATAACGTGTTTCCTTGAGTGTTTTGGAAAACATTATGCTATTGAGTATGTTGAGAATCATTGGATTGCTGATTGTTTTGAGAAGCATTGTGTTGTTGATTGCTATGAGAAGCATTGGATTGTTGATTGGTGTCCTTTTCTCCATGAGTATCTTGAGAACCCTTAGGGATTTCTTGATTGTTTGTGTTAGATGGTTCTCTAAGATGGAAACAATCAAAATAACTTGGTAATTTAGCTCCTTGTTGAGCAAGCATGAGGAAATACATCTCTATCTAAGCTGAGAAGTCTTTCCATGACATGATAAAATTGAGGATCTTGTGTAGCATCCCTAATTTCTTCATCATTGGGTTCCTTAGTTGATGTAAAAAGTGAAGTTTTCTTAGGAAGCTCTTTTGACCAAGGGTTCTCTTCATTGCTGGTATTTCCTTCCATCTTGTCTAGGGATTCTAGATTAATGGTTTGTTTGAGTTTCTGAGATCGAGTTTGAACCATAAAATTGAGAAAATTGATTATGCGATGAAAGATTTTTGATGAAAAGATATGGGAAATGATTGATAGAAAAGATATTGAAAAATGTTGAAAATTGACACCAAGAGATAATAATCTAAGTGTGGTTAAGGATGATATATCCTGATAAGATAAACTCACAAAGATCAAAATTTGATAGATAAGGTAATGCTCCAACACTAAATTGAGAATGTTAAATATTGGAAGAAAATGATTTGATGACTCTTGATGAAGGAATAATGATGAAAAGTGATAAAAATGGTCAAACTAAAGATCAGAGGTCTGTGTAAATCAATTATTTTTCTAGAATCTTACTAAGGACAAAAATGGGTATCTAAAAAGATGATTTTGAAATTTTCAAAGCTTGTGGGAATGCTCTTTGTTGTATATGCGCAGCAACAAATGCACATGACAGTTGGATATTTGCGCAACAAAAGTAATCAAATGCACAACAATTTAGAACTCATGCGGGGTGATAGTATCAAATGCGCAGAGCAGTTGGATATATGCGCAAAAAAATTTGATAAATACATAGGTTTTTGTTGTTTTGATTGATTTTCAGCTTGATGATTTGAAATTTTTGGATTTTCTGATGTTTTCTAGTTTTTGGCAAAGTAAAAATGCATAAACACACATGCAAGACATAAATGATTTTGATCTAATCTAATCTAGTATGAATGCACAAACACACTTACAATCCTAAGGTTGACAAGGAAAATATCTACTGAATCCCCACTAGGATAATAAAATCTAGCCACGCAAATCCAGAATGGACAACCTAGGAACTTGGAGGCACGGGCTCCTCCTTACATGTGCACACACTTCTCAGGCACACCAAGTTCCAAATTCAATGGGTCATTACTTCTCAAAGAACTGCTATCTCTACTATGAATAGTGAGTAATGTGGGGTGTCTTCAAGGGCTTGGGTGACCCCTAGAGCCAACAAATAGAAGGTTTTTGGCCACTATACAAAAGTTTTTAAGAAGGACATCTATTCAGGTGGTTGTGATCAAGTCATTTTCCCAATTAAGGGGGCTCTCCCAATCCTTTCAAAGCAAGACTTTCACCTCTACTAAGTAGGGATTTAATGCACCACAAGGGTACTAGAGGAGATTTTGGTTGCCATAATGAATTCACACCTATCTAATGTGAGACTAATCACACTAGCATTTTTTATAAACTGATTTGGAAGGGCTTGGCTTTAGCCTGTTACCGGTTGAGTCGTTCCTTGGGGTGAGTACCTCTTTTCCCACCAAAGACCACCCTCTAAAAATTATAACAGTTTCTCTTACACCCAAGGTCCACAAACAGCAAGGGGAGAGGATACATTGTTATAATTTTGGGATTACAGATATGCTATTAAGCAGAACACAATAGACACTCAAATCTATGCTAAAGAAGACACACAAATGAAAATCATATTGTATTTTAAAGCCCAAACAAGATTTTAGTTTCTCTTGCAAACCCCTTAGAAATTTGCAAACAAACTATTAGAAATTTTCTTAGCAATGGGGTCTTCAAAATAACGTCCTGCAAAAATAGCCTAAAAGACTACTAGAACAAACAGAAACTTGTTAAAAGATTGGCTAAAAACCTAAACAACTATAAAACTGAATGCAACTACTGTATAAAATAAATGTGCAACAATAGTGAATAAATGCATAGCATATATGAATGGATGTGCAGAAAAGATGGATGCGCAACACGAAAATATGTATGCGCAAAATAGTTAAATGAATGCGTAACGATTTGGCAAAAAATGAAAAGATAGAATAGAAAGTTGTGACTGTGGTAATAGAAAATGTACGCGCATAAAAAATGAACAGATGCGTAGAAATTAGGTACAAATGTGCAAAAATAACCTATAGAAAAACCTGCACACAGAAAACTAAAAAACAAAAAGTGAAAAACATGGGTTGCCCCACGGTGGGCACCAAAAATGTATGGAAAATTAGGTGAATACTATTCTAAATGATAAATTAACTACTTAGAAGCTAAAATCTATCTAATAAGAAAACTACAATGAAGAATACAATAAAAATGAAACTAAAATGACATTTTACCTTCACCTATCATGTAGCTTGTCTCCATTTCTCTTCTAGCTTTGATTTCTTGAAGATGTTGAGCTCTCAGATTTCCAAATGAAGCCTTTTACCAAGATGCTACCAAAGTGTGGAGATTTGATGATGAATGCAAAATAGCTCAAAGCTTGATTATGCAACTAATGGATGGAATGCAAAATGGAATGATGATAATATGGATGATTGATTGCTCTTAGAATGCTTGAATGCTTGGATGCTTGAATGTTTGAATGCTTGATTGCCAATTACCTATCTTTTCACAAAGGGGAAATGAGGCTCCTTTTATAGAGTTTTGGAGGATTTAGGCCTAGGTGGCACAATCCTATGGTGGAGAATGAAAGGTGGAAGATCCTAAGGCTATGATTGACTTAGTTGAAGGAGTTGAGAGAAAGGGGGATGTAGTTGGAATGTGAGAGGAAGAATAGGGATGATGTTCCTCTCACATTGACATGGAGGAGAACAAGGTGGAAGGGAAAGACACATGTCAAGTGTCTCACAAAGACCAAAGAGAGAAAGAGGGAGAGACTTTTTCCTCATGAGGATTCTTTGTACAAGTGTCCTATGAGTCACCTTTGACCCTTAGAGGTGGCTTGAGAAGCCCCTTAGGAATAGGGATTGTCTCTTGACTTGGTTTAATAGAGGACATGTGGTCATGAGACCAAGTCCTATGAGGCCACATAGCCCTTAAGAATAGGACATGTGTGTGGGTGAGTATAATTATCAATAAATAATTAATAATAATTATTTATTTTAGCCAAAGTGATGTGTGAAGTGAGTGGGTCGATGAGGTGGACTAGGGGACTTAGTCATATTTAGGTGATTGTATATTTAATTAAATCACTTTAATAAGACCAATTACAAGACTTAGGATAGGAGAATAGACTAAAGTGAATTTACTAATAATTAAATAATTTATTTAATAAATAGAGGAAATAAATATTAATTAAATAATATATATTTAATTAATTTATCAAGTCAATATCAATTAAATAATAAATATTTAGTTAATTAATGAAGTCATTTTTAAGTGTATACAAGTCTTACACACCACCTTTTCATCAAATGCCTTGAGTGAGTTTTGAGACACTTGTAGAATTCTTAAGTTGAGTTGGTTCCTTAAGGCTCTTCCATGGCCTTCCAAGTATTATGTGCCTGCAAGTAATTGACATAACATCATAATGTTTTTTTTATTAATAATGATAAATGTTTTAACAAATCAGCTCATTAGGAGCACTGGGAGGAAAGAGATGAGCAGAGAAAACTTCTGCTATTGCCCCAAAAAATAGAAGAGAAAGGTTGTCATTAAATCTTACAAACTTCCTATTATACATACGCGGTAATGCATGAGCAATTTATAGTCCACCCAATTTACAGTGCTATATAAATATACATGTTATATGCACATGTATTCAAATAGATTTGAAATTACAATATTTTGTATCTCCATTTAGTCCAATGAACCAATTGGATCCACCCTACCCTTTATTGTCTCAAGTATTGCCTCGTGGTCTGACTCACGAACCTGCCAAAGAGTTTTATTATGTGGTCTTCCACCATATTTGATCAAGTGGACATTTGATGCAACCACAAGGTTTGAATAATGAAGAATCTTTCTATGTGTCTCCCAATCCTTGAACAACCACAATCTAGGGTTCTTCATAGAATACTGCCTAAGCCATGTACCAGTTACAACCACTGCTCCTATAGGGTATTCTAATTCTTCATCATCAATAACTGAGTGATCCAATTTCTTTTTTGCCTCAACACAATGACACAAATAATAATTTGTCCCTTCTTCAGTGTCTTTAGGTGCAATAACAATAAAAACATGGCCTTTAATGATATAAACATAATGAGGACATTAGTTTACTGAATATTTATGATAAAGTACTAAATTTGAGATTATTTGTATGTGGAAAATTTACCTAGTTGTACTAGATCAGATAAGTGATCAAAGTCAATGGATGATTCCATTTATGTTAGTTGTAGTGATTCATGGGGATGATAGGAGGAAAGTGGGCTCAAAATACATGTATACCATTTGTCAACCCATTCCTTTGACTCTCACCCATCCCAATCTTCATCTACACATGATGAACAAAAACATGCCATATGTTGTGTGTGGATACTCCATGAACCTACATTACCTATTCTAAAAGAGTGTAGATCACTCAATCCTATCAGTGTAATAAAATCCTCATATGGTGCAATGTTAGTTTCATCCATCAACAAAAAAAATCTACAAACTGTAGACTCACCTTCATTACCTGCATCCATTGTAGCATTGCACCACTGAATAATACATCTCACATTTGACAATGTTGCTTTCTCTTTGTACTTTTATTCTTCATGTGTTAAGGATCTTTTAATACATGCACCTGCACCATTGTGCTCTCCCTTTCCATGACTGGCCTCTATGAAATTCCACATATATTGAATTCTAGTAATCTTATGGATCCTGCACAACCAATAAAATATATGAGAATTCTTGAATTGTGATGCACAATTATCTAACCATATGATATGTCAATGATATGATATGCCCTTGTTAGCCAAATCACCATAAAATAGTTGAAAGAAACTGTGTACAAACTCTATACAATGTGAGCGATCATTGTTGATATAAAAATGATACTCCCTCAATATCTTCCTATTCTCCTCTATACTATTAGGTGAATTCATGAATGCTATATGAACAAATATAACAACCTGTTGAGAGTTGTAATACTTTGCTTGCACCTCATTCTGTGGTTGTAGTGTGTAGCTCTCTACAAAGTCTACAAATGAAACAATGGTATCAAGTGGGATGTGTCCTTGCACAACTTGAAATGCATATCCAACTATCACGCTCTATGTGTATGCCTTGCATACTCATAAATAATTTTTTAATGAAAAATATCCATGAATTGATACATTGGAATTTTTTCAATTACTAAATCACATATTTTAGCCTCTTTTCCATCTTTTAGATTGTATGTCACGGTCTTATATTTTCCAAATTCCACTATTTCATTATTGATTGCATGCGTACTCTCCATATGTTGACAAATTGGAAAATGTTGCAAACCTCCACAATCTATGCATGTACCATTCAAACATGAGAGCTTGTAAAATTGTTGACCATCCACTGTTTCACATAAAATGGTAGATACTAATTCCCTTGAAGATCTAGGTCGGACATTTATGTTACAATCCTAGAAAACATTGTTAGAGTGAAAATCTACACATATATTCCTATAAACATCAAAATGGTTAGAAAATTCAATATGTACCTTACAATTCAAAAAGTTGTGCGTGTGTGATTTATCTTCACATAAAAAGGTTTATCCATTTCAAAATATCTCTGACTAATTTTAATTTGAGGATACATATGTATAAATATTTTAAAGAATTATGTTTGAGTTGAATCCAAAAAATGTTTTGGATGTGAAACACGAATTTGACTACCAATCCTCCTTCTTGCAACATCTCTTTGATTAGGAGATACTCATGTGTTATTCTTCCAAAATTCTTCAATCAAGGATTTCAAAGCTTCAACAACTGCTTTATCTTTTCATGGTAGTCTACTGGAAAATTCCTATAACTCATTGCTATTTGGATCTTCCACTCTTTGATGCCTTCCCAAGGCTCTCATTAGATACTTTCTACTTATTTTTAATGTTTTTCTTATCTTTCTAATGAGTCAAGATTTAGTAATTTGAGTGCTTACTATTGTTGATGTAAGTACACTTCATGTGACATTACTATCTTTTGTGCGTGATGTAGAACCCACACTCTCATATGCAGTAATTAGATTCTTTACAATAGATTTTTCACTTGACTCATCCATCGTTCTTAGCCCAAGAATCTTCTTGATGGGCCTAAATTTCAATTTTCTCATCATTTCAACAAATAGTTGACATCTTCCTATCACATTTAAATTCTCAACAAATGATCTCCTAATACAATTAGCATTTCTTTGACAAGTACACTTGGGAATCTTGTCAGGCATTGCTTGCATAATGTTAGTATCAATATCAATCAAATATTTTGGCTTTTATAAACAATTATAGGAGCATCAAAAACATTATGTGTGAATTGCATATGATCTTGAGTGCCTTCAACATGACACGATGTTATGTCTACACCTTGGGATGTAGATAATAGTGTGCCTTCAACATGATACAATTGTATGCCTCCACTTTGGGATGTATACAATGATGTGCCTTCAATATGATACAAGGGGGTGCATACACCTTGGGATGTAGACAATGATGTGCCTTCAACATGATACAAGGGTGTGCCCATACCTTGAGAAGTAGACAATGGTGTGCCTTCAACATGATACAATGGTGTACCTCCAACATTAGATGATGACATCTCTTCAACTTGGGAGCTCATAGATGATGTGCCCGCATCTTCATAATTCAATTGTCTTGTTGCACGTAAGTTTCTCATTCATTGTATTTTTGTTTCCAATTTCAATTCTCTCTTACTTTGTATTGATGTTTCATGTTCCTCATCCAAAGAAAAATATTCTTTTATGGTATGCAATTTTTTGTGTTCACGAAGTTGTCTCATTCTTTCCCTTTTCTTCTCTTTGTTTGTTTCATGCTCTTCTAGTGTTAAAGTCTTTGCTCATTTCCTCGACATGATGATGATTTCTACATATGAATTGATTACAATTTTATAAATATAATATAAATCTATTACAATAAGTCAAATTATAATATAAATCTCTTACAATATGAAAAATTATAATATAAATTTATTACAATTATATCAAATTATGTATTGAAAAAGTCTATATCATACCAATTATAAACCAAAAGAATCTTTATTTACATTTCACGTGTAAAAAATAATTTTTTTTACCTCAATCGATAAATTTCTGTGAAGAATAATTGACTTTCAGAATTTGATGTTGATTTTTAAACAAAAAGGTGGTGCAAATTGATAGAATATGCTTCTTTCATGATATCTCTAATAGATAAGACCATTTATTTTAGTCTTTCATAGCACAAGTGCGTGCACCCTATGCAAAATCCAGAAAAGTGTAAAGCATAGTTTTGCATAGCGTGTGCCCTCTATGCAAGAAACACAAAAGTGGAGAGAGAGAGAGAGAGAGAGAGAGAGTCTTGTCACCCTGTTTCATCTCCCCCTCTCACTCTCTCACTCTCTCTCTCACACTCTCTCCCACCTTTATACTCTCTCTCTCTCTCCTCACCTTCTCTCTCTCTCTCTCTCTTCATCTCTCAGAACCCACCACCTTCTCACTCTTTCTCTCTCACTCAATCCTTTTTTGGATGTTACATAGAACATGCCTGCTATAGGGAGTGCATGCTATAGTGCGTGTGCCCTATCCAAGTCATAGATTTGAATAGCGTGCATGCACTATAGCGCACATGTGCTTTGTAAGACATTGGAATCCACCAAGCCTAAGGCTTGGGTTTTCCTTGGAGATCTAACCCAAAGGATTGGAGGATTCAAATAGGCCCAAGATGTGTTTTCCAACATACATATAAAAAAATGACATCTTTTTTTGTGTAGTCCTCGTCAGGTTTAGTCATGGTTCAATAACGTTAAAATTAGACGATGTGCTATTGTAGATCTCTCTGTTAGCTATCTAACCATATAATTTATTTTGAATTCTAATTATGTTAAGAATTTTATATCTAATTTCTTTTGTATGTATGTCTGATTTTTGTCAAAAACCAACGTGTAGTATTTTGGGTATAGATTTTGGCTGGTTCATTGAATTTTGCAACAAGTTACATTTTTAGAAACTAGAATCCATTATACACACTTAAAAAAAATAAAATCTGATTTTTGATTGGTTATAAATGATTTCTAAGGGTAGCACACAAAAATATCACATTTTCAGGATGTGTGCACTTCATAAATTCATAAAAAAATATACATTCATCAAAAAATTAGCAAAAAAATCTAGGATAAACTACGTGGTGTTAGCTAACTTCTCACTGGAGCGATTAAAAAAATTAAAAAAAAAGTTAACATTTTAGGGGGAGCACACTAGACGCTATGTTATGTTTTTTCACAAAAATAGGACCACTTTTTTTTCTCCCTCTTTGTTAGGGCCTTAATCTACACCATTTTCAAAATAAATTAGTAGTTTCGGAACTAGATTTAGAGTATTACAACTCTTCTTTTTGTTGCATCTTAAAATTTTGAGTCTAACTATCTTCAATTTCTTGTTGAAGTTCAGAGTTTTTTGATTTTAGGGAAAAAGGGGCATCTTATACCCCCTTTTGGTCCCCCATCTTTGTGCACTTACCCTAAGGTCAATCTATTAATGTAACATGGCTTGAAGCTAATTTGATGTAATAAGCATGAATATATAAGGCATGAGAATACTTACATCTATTTTTGCCGATGTGTAGGATGGATCAAAGTTTTGTACTCAAATCACTGTTCTCTGCTCATAACCCTTCTTAAGATACTCATCCTAGGCCAAGATATCCAAAACCCATTGTTCAGGTTATTGCTGACAAAGAAAATGATTGGTAATTTTCTTCCTCTCACTCACCATATATTTTTCCTAAGAACATTAATTGTAAATAAATTCTTATAAAATATTAATAATTGCATTGGAACATAAGATACAATTAAAATTATAGCAATTCTTAATATGTTTTCAATAGCATGCAAAAACACATATGATTAGTAGAAATATTTCATAAATAAAAAAATAAAATTGAATGTTAGTTGCCATTGATGCATACTTAATCTATTCTCTTATTACTACTTTATGTCACATACCATGTAATGATAATTACACGATCCTCTTAAGAAATGATTTAAAGTGGCAATAACATGAAAGACCATGATATTAGCTACTATGGTTGAATAAAGCCATACAAGTATCATCCAATATCTAGTATTCTCTCCGTGGAGTAGTTCTAAACTCATGGTTCTAGAAAAGGATAAAATATAATTAAAAATACTATATGCAAAACACTTATGAAAACACAAAAATATCAAGACAAAATAACAGCCAATGATAACACAAAGATATTATCAAATAATCACCCTCAATCCAGTCCAACAATCAATGGAGAAGTAAATTTCCAAATCAACTTGAAAACTAGTTGTTTCCAAATATGAGTCATGTTGGAATAGAGAAAATTAAGATAACAACACTGATTAATATCTTTCAGAATAGAGAAAACAAATAGAGACCGAGATCTTACAAGTTTGAACTCCTCTTGAAGATGATCTCCACCGCGGATATGGAAAACATGGCAGACCACTCGAACAAACTTAGATAAAATAGAGTATCACATGTCGAGCAAGCTTAAACAACACATTTAAAGCTTTGAGTTGTTTAAATATATATTTTGTAATCACATTAACTTCTCTAATAAAACTTGCCTATTAATATACTTCATAATGAATCACTTGAAAAAATCAAATCTTAAATTATACTATTTAAACAGCAATTCAAATAAAATTACAATGAAACAAAATATCATACTTCGAAAATCAAACAGCCCCAAAACAAGCCATATGATATTCAAGAACTAAGATAAAGGAACTAAGCAAAAGCACCAATATGTCTTCTCAAATATGATAAACTATGAGATCAAAAAATAGTGATCTAGAATGATAGCAAAGAGCAATTGACAATAACCCATTAGTTAATGATGACAAGTCAGGCATCAAAATGATACTGTCCTATTGAAGGAATGATAAGAATTGTATGCAAAGAGAATAGGGCTTGAGTACCTAGGGAGGGGTCCTTGTCCTTGAGGAATAGGACTTATGAGAGTGTCTGGCCATTGGATATGCATTGAAGGTAATGAAATTTAGTGAAGACCTTAGGAAAGAACTAGTACAACAACATATTGACTTATTAGAGCGAGGTTGAGGGATGACTCTGCATCAAAAGGGTTATTGAACCATGTGGAATAGGACTAGTAAGTGTTTTTGACCATTGAATCTATGTCATTGGTTTAGTTTGAGCTTCACTTGGTTTCGAGAATAGTTTAATATTCTCTACTTAACAAGGCCAACCACGTGAATGTGGAAGCTCATTTGGCCCGTCCCCCCTAACATCACTCTAAATTCCCCATTAACATCTAATAACATTCATTCATTCATTTTTGAAATATAAAATTCAATTATTATAATCACATAACATTCATTAACACGTAAAATTCATTAACACACAAAATTCATGAATAATTCATTAACACATCATTCATCAACATTTACTAGTACAAAATTACATCCATTAAGACAACGTTCTTTCATTAGCAAAAAATATTAATTACAATCATTTCTTTTTTTGTTTCTTGCTCATTTTTTTAAGGTAACGACTAAGAGCAGCATCAATATCCTCATCATTCCCCTCCTCTACTACTTCTGATATCAACACATGTCTCCTCCTCATGTGTTCAGGAAGAGGAGGCCACTATGCCAAAGGGGGGTCCACTGCAATAACAACTATATTGGTTAAATTCACACCATTTTATATTAGTGTTATAAGTACTTCATTAATTAAAATAACTATAAATCAAAAAAGAAATTTAAAAGAACAAAACATAGATTATCTTTACCTAACTGTGCCACACATCACCTACAATAACATTTTTGTCATCCCAAAGTCAACATGGTGATCACTTCGAACATCCCCCACTTGTTTAGAATGATGTTTTGTATGCTCTAAAATATACACAAAAAGGTTAGACCAATTTCAATTTAAGATGTTAAATTGTATTAATAATTACATAATTAATTTTAAATAGAAAATGAACACCTTCATTGATATTGTGATGCACATCAGGGCCTTCGTCATGCGATGTAGGTTCTGTGATAGGATTACGAGGCTGCATTGCAATGCCATGCACATTGTTATCACTGTTTGATTTTTACAAACAAAAATATTCAATTTATGTTTGAAATTAACATGAACTAGATTGTTGCTCAAGTATTCAATTTCAAATATTTTTCATTTGGCATATTTACCTATTCAATTGATGCAAGAGACTCTTGGGTTGGGCCAATGGAAGCTTGGTGTAGGCATTTAGCCACGGCTTGATAGCCTTCCTTGAAGGCAATTTTTTGTGTTCTGTCATGGCCTCTAAATTAAATTCTAAGCCCTGCATTTTTTTATATAAAAAAATTATTTGCAATTTATAAAAATTTTAATTCAAAATTTTATTTACTACTACTTACAATTCGTGCTTGAATTTTTGAATAACCACTAGAGCCAAGTTTGTGCTACCTAATCTTTTGTAGTATGTCCTTTGTAGCCTTTGATGTGTCTTACAACCTATGAAAAGTTTAAAATATGTTAGATTATATAGATATAATGATCACTAATTAGTGCATAATTACGTTCTACTAGTAGTTAATACTATTGCATACCTTCTTTTCTCATTTTTTGGTGTAATTCCTCTTTGAGTATCTCCTTTCTCCTTTGCACGTAAAATGAATTCATTCCAATGCCTCACTAAAATAAAGGGAGGATGCTTGTACTTTGGGTTCTAGATGAGACTCCTTCTATATGAGTCCCTCACTATCTTAAGATGTTTGGTAGCTTTTTCTAAAATTTTCTTCTCCTAAAAAATGTTACTACCATGATCCAAATCTTTTATGAGCTAATCTTTTAATTTTTTTTCTTGTAAGTTCAACCTTTTAAGAAAAAACACAAAATTGTTAGATAGAAAAATTAACTAAAGTTGCATACCTTGAATATAGTAAAAGAAATAGAATGAAAGGAAAAATATTGTACCAATTAATGATATGAAATAAAAATAGTGGGCTATGGTTAGTTCACTTATGATGTTCCACCTTGTATGTATGGTGGCCTCGAGTATCTTCAATGTCAAGTCATAAAGCATCTTATAAAGATAATCATTTCCTGCAAAAAGATCATGGGATCATCAATCCAAAACTTGTTATGAATAAGTAAATTATAATTACAATATAAATAATAATGATTTTAAAGTACCTAGAAGCTTAAGAAATTTTAAAGGCATCAATTATTTATCATCCATCAACAATGACGTCTGCATGACTCCCGTGCTAGAAACATGGGTAGATCTAGGAAATGATGGTAAATAATCACCAATACAGGTATGCTAATCTGTATCTAATGTAGTAGCCACTGATGTATCTCCTAGTACACAAAATTAATCCACTATGAGATGCACCCAAGATTAAAGTACAAATTATCAAATCATAATTAACACAAAACCAAATATAGAAAAATAAGGATTTACCAGGCATAGACTATGAAGGCATTGATGTTTGCATGCTCCTTGTTGCTGACATTGCACTTGACAATTTTAGATGGTCGGTTGACCTTCTAGGAGGAGTCACCCATACTTGATGACCTGAACAATACATTGTTAGCAAAGACAATCTGAAATAATAAAAGTAAGAGTAGCTTTCAATAAAGTTTGAGTGAAGATTTTCTTAGAAATTTTGAATTAGTTGTAACTATACCTTTTCCTATAGATGTATCTACAGAATCAGTAAGTCCAATGAAAAATGTACACTTCTAATCAGTAAGTCCAATGAAGTTTTTAAATGTTCCAAAGAAAAAATTTCTTGTAACTTGTTAACTTAAGGATTATTTTACCTGAGGTGGGAGTTCTACTAGTACCAACCTCACCGCGATGTCCATCACCAGGTACTTGAGCAAACAAAAAATCCTGTAACAAGAACACATACATATTTTAGTTCATGACATAAAAGAGTATGAAATATAAACCTTTATTGAATTTTTTTTATAAATAAAGATTCATTACTCCTTACTTCATAATGATGTTCTTGCGACATCAATTCACCTTTCCTCTTCATCATCTCCTTGGTTGGATCTGGATCACCCAAAATGTTAATAATTTATGCACTGACTTTTTTTAATTTTTTCTTCAGCATATTTATAGGGTTAGGGATATCAGGGATATCCTCATCTGTATCTAAAACTATTGCCTCTATTGTTGCCGGTGCTTTTCCCCTATCCTAAACATTAATTTATGACAGGAATATTAGTAAAACTATTAGAATAACTCCAAAACCCTAAATAAAAGAACATAATAATATAACATTTTTTAACTATCTAATTTGTACAATTACAATAAGGTTTACCATTGCTGAAGAATGGGTGGGAAGAGCATCCCCACAGCCTCTATCATGTGGGGGATCCATGTCATCCTGTGACAAAGATTAAATATAAAAACTTCAGCAAATTAAAAGAAATAGACTTAGTAAAAAAAACTTATTGATAAAATGGTATATTGGAGTCATAAACTTGAGGTTAGTTTAAATGGTATATAGTACTTATCACCCCCATGATAGTAACTTTGTTTGTATCTATGTGATTTAAATGGTAATCTATTAGCATTTCTTCCCCTGCACTTATTGATTTTATCGCACATACAAAAACATGATTCTCCTCATGCGCCTCAAATATGCAATTGGGTTGCTTATTAGTTGACCCAGGTCACGTACTATTTATAAAACCCACAATATTCCTTTTTTCTTTTGGTCTCCTGTCAATGTACATAGAAAATCTTTTACTTTGATCAATTTCTTTCGATTGTATATAATTTTCTGACAGTGCATACCTACGCATACTTTTCTTAATATTGAACAATCCACATCCAATCATTGTAATTATAACAAGGTCCAACATACTCCATCAATTCAAAAACTTTTTTGTAACATACCTTTATCCCATTCATGGAAAATAGGCCCAAACCATGCAATGAGGGTGGATCTATGTGATATATCCTCTCGTTAACACAAAAATCAATGTTAATTGAAGGTAGCTCCTTGGGTACCCACTCTTTCTCAAGATGTGTGTACTGAAAGAGAACTTTGATGTTTCCTTTGGTCTCATCATCATAAGAACATGACCCCCCTTCATCAAGGAAAAATTGCATGCGTTTATTGAATTTTTTTCTAAACTTTTGACCTCTAGTTGATCTCCCTATTTTAGCCATACTACATGTCAAACCTTTGTCTACCATTCTTGCATTTCCCTCATTCGAGGAAGATAGATCTACCAAGTACCTATTTGGTGGTTATTGAAATCCATCAAATGAGATATATAGTTGGTAAGGAGTGAGATAATTTTCTAAATGAGGGTAATGTTGATGAAGTCGACCATAAAATTGATGTTGAGGGTAGTACTATTAAATCATGAGAAAGTTAATACCTTATTATTGTATCATTGGAAAATGGAAGAACATCCATTTAAGAATAGTTTAGCCCTTCGAGTAAGTGGTTTGGAGTCATGTCAAATGCCTCGAATGGGTCTTTGACTTGGATTTGACTTTTTCCCCTGTCCTACCCTATTTTATGCTTCTTTTCTACCTAATTCTGGCATCTTGCTTTGTGAATTTGAGGTTCTTGAGCTCAAGGTCAAGGTTGACCTTTTAGGTCAAGGTCAACCTTTACCCTAACCTAGGTAAGGGTTGACCTTGACCCTAACCCAGGGTCCAAATTTCAAATTCTGAAGGTTTTCGAATGTCAGGTTTTGGAAAGATTTATTTTTCACTTTCGAGTCAACTGTTTTAGGCTTCAAAAATGGTAAACTCTTAAATTATATTTAATTTAGGTCCACTTCTTAGGGTATAGGCTTAATGTGAATTTATTTCTCCTATGTTAGCCTCTCTAGAAGTTTGTGCCCTATACTAGTATATAAGGAAGCCTCCCCCTCTCATTTTCTCCATCAATCAATCATCAAAGAATCAAGGAAGAAATCATTCAAGCCATTCTTCAAGAATTCAAGCATTTGAAGGGATTTGGTTCAAGCATTCAAGATTCATCATTCAAACCCTAGATCTATCCATCATGGTGGTGTGATCTTCCTTCAATATCCTTTCTTGATCTTCAAGATCTATTCATTCTTCCTTCAAGGTGGATTCCAAGCATACAATCATTAAGCTTTTGATTTAAATTTATGGTTTTTGATGTTGAGTCTAAGCTTTCATATTAATATAATTGTTTACATTTCAAATACAATTGCATATCTATTGAATATCATAGCTTCATTGTTAGATCAACTTCTACTACTTGCTAGCATTCTCCATTTCAATTCTATTTCAAGGTCAATTCCAAAACCAAGGTTTGACCAAGGAAAACCCCTCATCCAAACAACAAAACTATTTTTCTTGTAGGAACAAGTGCGGAACAACAAAATACAAAGTAGATTCGGATACCCTTTTCAAAAAACTTTTAGGATCCAAAAATAGAATTTTCATCGGAGCAATGAAAGTCAAGGTCAACATAAAGGGGTCAAGGTCAACCTTTATTTGGGTTAAGGTCAACCTGGTTTAGAAAAGAAAAAGATTTCTAGGTTTTGTAGATCTCACAGTTTTAGTTCAGGAAAGCAGAAATCAATAGTTTCCAAGACTGTTTGATAGGGTTTTCGACATATTCTTTTTCGAAGGTAACTACTTTTTATTTCTTCATTTCAATATTAATCTTCTAGATTTACTTTTCAAATAGGCTCGATTTCTTTTTCCTAAACCCTCTCTTTCTAGAGGTGAGGGAGACGTTAACCCAAGCCATTTATCTCCTTTGTATAGATCATGAATAGACACTTACCTTTGTGTTAATTGGGTCTCATTGGAGGATAAATCTTGGTATTCTTCCTCTCATTTGTATAGAGTGTGGATCCATTTTAACATCATATAATTATTAAACCACTTAATGAAGATAGGCATAAAGAGAAAGCAAGAAATTAATAAAGTATTTCTATAGGGCGTAGTGACTTATACCTGCTGATCCATCTCATTGTGTAGGATCCTTGTTAAAGGGGTTAAATTTCCTGCATATGTGAATCAGTTATCTTAAGTTAGCTAAAAATTACATGATATGTATGCTAAAAATTACATAGAAGACAAAATGAACAATATACATGATTGTAAACATGAACAAATTACCTTTACCTTATATATGGAATGCAATATTACCAACAAAAGGGGTGACGATGTGTGTAGTCAATTGCCTATTTCTAGAAAGGGTGATAATCAAATAAAATATATACATGTAATCAACAATAATTAATTGAGCATCATAAGCAATACATTGGTAATCATAAATCAATCATCATCATCATCATCATCATTGTCATCGTCGTCATCATCATTATTTTTATCATCATCATTGTCATCATCATCATCTTCGTTGTTGTCCTCGTCATCATCATTGTCATCATCATCATCATCATCGTCGTCATCATCATCATCATCATCATCATCATCATCATCATCATCATTGTCATCATCATCGACATCATCATCATCATCATCATCATCATCATCGTCATCATCATCATCATCATCACCACCACTACCACCATCATCTTCTTCTTCTTCATCTTCAGTATCTTCTTCTTCCATCACATTATACTTTATCAACCTTCCTCTTGGATCATGTCTAACAACAAATGACCAACCCAATTTATGTGGAGCCTCTAAGTAAAAAACTTGCTCACATCGGCTTGGAAGAACATAGGGCTCATCTCCAACTAGCTCAAACAACCTTGTATTAATCATTGTAAATACATTATCATGTTGAATAACAGTTCTATCAAGATCATTTTGATTCAGTCATAGCCTGTACCATTTGAAAATGAATAGAACTAATTTGAAGGAGTTAAATTTGCACTCAAGTATATCATCCAAGATGCCATAGTATCATTTTTGAGATTGTTGAGGATGTATGTTGTTTCTAGATGAAATATTAGTGACCTCGAAGGATGCAATAATCCCAAAATTATAAGTTTTCTTTGTGTCATCCAAATTTTTTATGTGAAATTTGTGGCCATGATAGTACATAGCTTTCTGGTGCTTGACCTGCAATTTTTCAAGCGTGTGAAAGTTATTTGCATCGTGAGTTGATATAAAACATATGGGTCATGATCATTTTTTTTTATGTATCTATCTACCTCTTAAACCATATGCTAGATCAATTACCATTGATGTAACATTAGAATCTCCATTATGATGAGCTTCTCTAACCAATGAAGCAACAACTTTCCATGTTAATGATCAACCATTTTATTGACATCGTTCAATCCATACTGTCATCCAATCAAGATTGTTCGTAATATAAAAATATATTGCATCCCACTCTCGACCAACTGTATAAAAAAAAGACCAATTACAAATAATTTATATTGAAAATTTTTAAGAATTAATTAACTACAATAACATCTTATAATTACCTCTCACTTTTGTCAATCTACCTTTCCCCATCAAGTACTCCCCTTCAAATTTGTTAATGGAGTTGGGATCCCAAATATGATCTACATGGATCTTTGCTGCAAACTTAGGAAGATATTCACTAATGTACACCATGGTCTGGTATACCATATATTCCTCCACCATAGAACCCTTAGGATGTGCTCTCTATTGAACCAAGCCCTTCAAAAATTTCAAGTGCCTCTCAACCATCCACATTGACCTAGTTTGTACAGGTCCACACAATTCAATCTCCTCAACTTGATGTACGAGGTAGTGTTCTTGTGCATTGAAAAAAGTTGAAGGTAGACACTTTTTCATTTCACGCATAAGATGAGGAATTTTACTCTTTCAATATTTTATATGTTCTTTATTGATTTCTTTTGAAGACAACCACCTCATGTATTTTCCAAGATCATATACAACTTGTTTGACAATGTTGTCAAAGTGGTGTGGGAGAGATATAGGTAGAATGTAATACAATAATTGTAAAATGATATTTTTAATATTTTATAAAATAAAACAATGAAAACTACATGCAGTATACAAATATATAGTGAATACAAAATAACATGAATTACCTTAATAAATGTATGCCAATTGCGTGTTTTCATCCTTGCACCAAACTCACTTTTCTTTGATATGAGATTGTTTATGTTTGCAGAAAATCCTATGGGAAATCATATTTTTTGTATGACTTCTTTTATAACATTGCTCAGCTACTTCGAAAATAACCAAGTAAGGGCACTTATATCAATCTAGTCTCCATTTTTATTTGATCAAATGACATTTTTCATTGCATGGTTGGATTCTTCAATGTCACTACAAATTTTGACAATTTTGTCTTTGCCACACCTTCCATGCAATATTTTCCATAATGTCTCTATTACATTCTTTTCAATATGCATAGCATCAAACAAATGCATGATTGGAAGTTTATCGTAGTACAAAAAACTACTAAATTATGTAGGATAACTTTTTACTACTTTTGGAAGTTGGTCATTAATGCCTTGATGACCTTCACAAGCATCAATTACATCATCAGTAAAAAAAAATATAATATCAAAATATAAATTTAAAATAAAACCATTAGATGGAATGACATCACCTCGACGATTTATTCTATTGTATTTCAACTTCCATAGGTGAGGTGTCATTCTCCATGGCTTTGATGTAGTATCTTCTTTCCCATTGAAAAGATGTTTTTTAGTAATTTAGTACTTATGATTTTTGTGGATAAAGTGTCCATACTCATCGAACACTTGCTTTCCTAAACTTTTTGAATGACTAGATTTCATCTTTAGACCACAAAATAGACATGAAAATTTTACCTTTGTCTGAAGACCTATAAGATCATGTACAATTAGATTAAATATGTTAATTTTGTGTTAGCACTATAACATACCAAAAAAGAGGTGTTAACAAGAGAACATAACACAAAAATGTGTTAGCCCAGGGGCATCATGTATTGTCCATACAAACATTGCATGAAATTGAAATTGTCTTTGTCCTACTGGTCTAGAGATGTCATACAAAGTGACCCCATTTCATAACACCATCAACTCGTCGATAAGGGGCTCAATATATACATTCATATCTATAACTTGGTACTTACCTAGTTGAATGAACAAAAAAATTACATAATTATTATGACCATTTTGATGGATTATTTATAATAAATTAATTTAGATAACTACTAAATAAAAAAATACCTGGAACAATCATTGCCAACATTATGTGCTCCTTCTTTATGGACATCTAAGGAGGAATGTTATTGTTGATAACAAAAATAGGCCACACTGAGTATACAGATCTCATCTCTCCAAATGGATTGACACTGTTTGTTGCCAATGAAAGCCCGAGATTACAAGGTTCTTCTTTAAAGTGTAGCCAAGTTTCCTCTATTTCCTTAAATTATGAACCATCCAAAAACATTTGCATAATTTAATCTTGACTTCTATTGTGTGCATGGTAATCCATAAATTGTGCCAAGCTAGTGCACCTGAATAATCGTTGCAGACGTGGAATAATGGGAATATACCAAAGAACCTTGTGAGACAACTTTTTTGTTATTTGATTTGATTGATATGTACTAATATGACAATCAGGGCATTCTATTGAAAATTCATGTTGTTTATGATATATAATGTGATCATTCAGACATACATGTATTATTTAATACTTCATTTCAATATCTTTCATAATGGAAGATAATTATCGGTATGAGTGATGTAGAATGTTTGATGGTGGTAACAAACACTCACCTATCAACCTAGAACCAAACATATAATTTTTTAATATAAAGAATATTAATTGGTACATGATTCACCCTTTTTTAATTATAAAAAAATTATGACTAAAAAAGATGAAAAAAGATGACATATAAGACATACCTTAACATATGTGTGATTGCTAAGTTGGATAAACCATTCATAACCTTCAAGTTCACCAAAAATAATACAATAGAAAGAAGATTTTTTTGGGAGCCTTCGTATAGGGGCTTGTATGCCTTCTCAAGTATAGTTACATCAAGGTCATCTTCATCATCATCATCATCATCATCTTGATCATCTTGATCATCTTGATCATCTTGATCATTGTGATCTTCTTCCATGGGATCATTACCTTCTACTTCGATATTGACACCTCCATGCTCCCTCATTTGGAAATCCACATTCTTTGGATTGTCATGGTCCATAATATGAAACCTAGGGTGGTTAACCTATATCAAAATTATGACCTTAAATTAACCATGACCATGATGTCATCATCAATTCATTTCTTAAGTATATAAATTGTTAAAATAATATATTGAAATACATACCAATAGACAAAATTTGTTTTCCCCTTCAATGTGACCATGTTGCCTACAATGTTCCTTAGCTATTTTGATTAGATTTTTTTTGAGTCTTTAAGCCCTTGCAAATTTTACAGGGATAATAACATTTTCCATCACCTTTACTTTTAAAGTTAGACCACAATCTAGTAATTGTCTCCTTATTTTGTTCTAGGTTGATATTGTCAGATATGGTCTTTCTTGAATGGAATGAATCATTACTTGTACATTGACTAGAATGTTGGTGGAAGAAGGATGATTTCTTTGCAACCTGCAGATACAAAAACTGAACAACCATTTTATCAACTCTAATTTTCTCAACACAAAGGGACATTTATCATAGCCATATAAACCTGATTATTTTTAAATGGAATACACCAAGGAGTACCATTAGAAATATTGACCATTTACAATCATGAATAGTAAACCTAAATCAAATAGCTCATTTTTTAATCAGCATCTGTAGTCTTCGTGTATATGAAAAATGAATGAACTATTAAACTAAAATAAAATAGTGAATAAAATAGTATTCCACATAGAGTGAATGAAATATATCATCAAAAGAAGGTGAAATCCACAATTGGAACAAACATGGACTTGGAAAAAGTCAAATTCAAGGCCTAATTTATCAAGAGCAACAAACAATGTGGACCCTTACAATCAAAAACATGAAACCTAATAAAAAACATTGCAAAACTTGATTGAGACAATGAAATTTACAAAGTAAGGAAAGGTGAGAGGATCATTCAAATAAAAAAAAAGAAACACGCTTTGTCAACAATGTTCAAAATCCTGCCGCCAAGTACAAACATAGGAAATAAAAAGGGACAAAAGATAAGAAATAAGAAAAATCATTAAGACTATATAAAATCAAGTTCTAGAAATGGATAGTTCTAATGCTTTTCCATTACAGCAATTGAGCATTAATCATTTGGTATATGAATAGGTGAAAAACACATAGATTTGACCAAAAAATTCTAGGAACTAAACCCAACAAAAAATGGACTTGTGATGATTTTCACAATAGTACATGTGTTGCTAGGTCAGCTCCTAGTAGTGCTTAGGCAAATTTGCATGTTCATCACCTGTGCATATGAAGTTTCTCTAATGGAAGATACAGTCGCTAAACAACCATTTTGTCAACACAGAGGGACATTTATCATAGCCATAGAAACTCATGTCAGAACTGTCCATTTCTTTGTATATATGAAAAATGAATGAAATATCAAGCTGAAATAAAACATTGAACATAATAGTATTCCACATAGAGTGAATGAAATATACCATCAAAAGAAGATGAACTCCATAATTGGAACAAACTCAGACATGGGAAAATTCAAATTCAAGGCCTAATTTATCAAGAACAATAAACAATGTGGAACCCCACAATAAAAAATATGAAACCTAATAAAAAACATTGCAAAACATGATTGGGACAATGAAATTTACAAAGTAAGGAAAGGTGAGAGGATCAATCAAATAATCACAAAAAGAAACAAGCTTTGTCAACAATGTTCAAAATCATTAGGACTATAGAAAAATCATTAAGACTATAGAAAAACAAGTTCTAGAAATGGACGGTTTTGATGCTTTGCCATTAAAATAATTGAGAATTCATCATTTGGTACTTCTTGGTGTATTCCATTTAATTATGTCAGGCACAAAGTATTCCATTCAGATATGTTCAAAATTTTGTGAGTAATGATTTGTGGAATGCAATCATGTAAAACACAAACTAATATTATTATTGTTATGAGAAGAGGTCAAAATAATATTCAAAGTATTATTATGAAATCTGCATGTTCATCACCTATGCATATACCTTCTCTAATCACACAACCAATGAATAAAATTTGTTTAACAATTTCTTTAACAACTAAAATGCATCAAGTAGACAATATTCTCAATGGAACTACTTTGATAACATATAGATACAAATAGGAGATTGGAGTTGATCAACCTTCACCTATGCATATAAGAGTTGAACAGAGAAGGTATATGCACATGTGACAAATTGTTATCTCTATTTGAGAATTAGTATCAATCAGTTATTCAATCAGTAAAGGTTGATAAAAGCGGACAAACAAGTTAGTTAGTCAAGCATACAAAGTCTTCACACCGAGAAAAGACAAGGCATAACTTCAAGTTAATCAAATACAGGTTTGACCAAGCACACTTACTGAGCATCAGGATATTACTGAGTACCAAGCTAGTGATCACTGAGCATTCATTCACACCAACCATCAATAATTTACCAAACAACAAATGTAGTGATTACAGAGTAAAGCAGGAAATGACATAGTAATCAGGAATGACACATACACCTATGCAAGTGGTTTGCATCGATTAGAAAATAGTTTACCAAGATCAAGAAAACATTTAATATGATTGTAATCATTAAATTTGGTGACGATTCCTATGAATGTTAGATCTAGGCTATTTTTCTACACTATTGATCCTAAGTTTTCTAAGATTGTAAACCCTAATTAGGTCAATATTGTTTGATATATAATTATAAAGATGTCATTATGATCAAGTATCATGAAGGAGTAGGTGCACTAAGGACATCATGAGATCAAACAAAGGGTTTATGAAAGAAAGTTTATGATTGAAGCAATCAGTTTTTCAAAACACATACAAGGCTACCGAGTAGGACAAAAGAGAACATACATCACACTAAGGTGATATCTTTTTGGTATCTCACAGATCTAAATCAGACAAGTATAAGTTATTATTTATAGATCTTTCACTGTTATCAATTTAACCATTGTAGCAGATCAAAATCTCTTAACAGAGTGGACTTAACAATTCTTTTTTAAATCTCTTAACCAAGTAAACACATACTTTGTGTTGTTTAAATCCTCTAACTAGGTAGATCTAGTCGATCTTTTGTTACTCCTAATAGAGTAAGATCATCAGAAGTGATCACAACTTGTAGCCTTAACTGACATACTTTATTTATTGTAGTAGTGAAGTTTTGTGGGTGTCAGCCCCACTACAATTTTTACCTTCTAACAAGGGTTTCTACGATACCAAAATATATGTGTCATGAGTATGAATTTTCATGTATGATTAATTGTTTGTTTTACATGCACTTTATATTTTCATTTATCTAAATGTGTGTTACAAACAATAGAATCAATCGGTTAATTAAGATCTAGTATTACAAAGTTTTTAGTATTGCAAGTTTTTGAGGGTATTGATTCACCCATCCCCTCTTAGTACTTATCTTTCCATAATTCCAACAATTGGTATCAGAGCTAGATCTCTTGTTAAGGAAGTTTAACCACTAAAGAGGAAAGATCTAAGGATGGAAAGATATAGGTTGGATAAGACTATTTAGAATCAAAGGATATAGATACAAATATTCACTTGACAATTTAAGCAAGACAAAGATGAATTGAAGAAGTTATTGATTCAAAGGAAGGATATGGCTATTTGGTATGGTGAGACTGATTACCATGAAGAAGAGGTAGATGACTCATTTGAGAATACTGGATCTAGATCTAGTAGCATATCTGATGCATTTGAAGGAACAATATCAGATATATCTAAAAAGAACCTACATCTTATTGAACAATTTAAAGCTCTACAGATTTGTCAAGAAACACAAATGGTTAGGATGATTGATGTCATGAAAAATGCTAGGCAAGCAGAACAAGAAAGAAATTTGGCTATTGAAGACAAGAGAAAAATGACTGAAAAGCTACAAGAGAAGGAATCTGAGATATTGAGACTCACCGAGCATCACTTTGAAATCTCCAATCAGATGGCTATAATAAGTTAGGAAGTCAACCAAGTAAATAATGAGCTTATTAGGAAACTAGAAGACATCAGTGAATTGAAAGGAGAAAATGAAATATTTAAGAATGAAGTAAAAATGCAACAAAAACATAATGAGATGATCAAGAAAGCTGAAGATAGTACTAAGAGAATGGATGAATTTTTGATAAGTCAGAAAGGACTTGGTAGTACAACTAGTTTAGGCTACACCAAGTAGGGAGAATCATCTAGACAAGTTGAACAAAAGAATTCCTATACTAATCCAAGGCCGAAGAAGTTATCATGTTATCATTGTGGAAAATTGGGCCACACAACAAATGTTTGTAGGAGAAAAGAAAAAGGTATTCCTAAATCCACTCCTAAGTTTAATGGTAATTTCTATAACTATAACAAGTATGGACATTGGGCACATGAGTGCAGATCTAAGTTGAATAGGACTCCTAAAAACCCCTACATGGAGAAACATTGTTGCACTTGCAACATGCATGGACACATTGCACAAGAATGCAGGACAAAGAAGAAGCAAGTCTAGACATTGGAGGAATAGAACAAAGCATATCAACTAAGAAGGCAAGGTAATGCATATACTTGGGATTACAAAAAATGGGTTAATTACACAACATGTGGTAGGTATGGACATATAGCAACAAATTGTATGAGAAAGATCTAGAGAGGTAGATCTCACAACCAGATAAGCACTGGTATGGCATGTTTGCACTGTCATAAGGTTGGTCACTTAAGTAAGGATTGCAGAGACCGAGCACTAGAGACAAAAACATATGAAAATGGAAATAAAATTGAGGAAATCATGAGAATAAGAAACACAATGTGGAGAAAAGAATCAAGTGATAATGCTAGATCAAGAAATACAGTCGGTGACACCTTGTCCATTGGATTGGGTGACATCACCACTTCCACCTAAGTTAAATAAAAGGTATGTATGGAACTAAATTTGAAATCAGTTATATCTAACAAACAGTTCCTTATATCGAGTGATTGAATACCAAATTTTCATGAAACAATATGCATTATGGGTTTATATGTTTAGAGCTCAAGATGTGAACAGTTGGTATAAGCAAGACTAAGTATGTATTTTCTAGTCGGTAACTATTGGAAAAGTTAATCAAGTTGTAATATTAACTGAGTGATATCTTAGTGTTAACTAAGTGTATGATCTTTTGAAGTATAAACTAAGCGCAACTATGTTTTTTGAGCTATGTTAGGTCAACTATTTAATGCTAAAGTTTGAGTGGGAATTTTACATTATGCTATAAATACACAGTGGACTTAGTCATTTTTCTCACATTGCGAACACCAAGAACATGCAATTTCAAGTGAGAATTGAGAAGAAGGATTCAAGAGAAATTTGAACACAAATTTGAAGGATTTTTGAGCTGAGAACTCACGATTGAAGTAAGTGTCAAATCTGTTGAGTTATTTCACTTTATTTCATGAAGCCCTAATTTGAAAAATTATAGCGTCCTCATCTAAAACCACTAAATATATAACTAGAAGTGAGAAGAAGGTTTCATTGATCAAGTCCGCAACCTACATTGAACCAAAGTATAAATTATATTTGAAGGTTGCTTTGCAAAATGACAAAATTAGAGCATTCTCGAGCATACCACCTAGGGTTTTGCTAGTAAAAGATATCCATGCATATATTCATTGTAAGAATGGAGAAGTAGGGAAATTTGAACTAAAATCCACCTATCATGAGTTGTGTACCGATGGAAAGCTCATAGATGAGCATACACATTTACAGGTGAAGGGTTTAATGAATTCCCTGTAGTTCCCAAGGGTTTTTAAGAATGAATGGATAAGGATAGTGCTAAGTCAAGTGCATGAGGGTAAGTTATGGTTGGATGAACCGGTTAAAATCATAAGAGACATTATTCATGCTATCATCAATTACCCTATAACCGACAAGGTCAAAGTGTTGAGAAGTGCACCAAGGGATGAAATTGAAAAGATGACTGGAGCCAAATGGGATGTAAGAGGCATGAAAGTAAACACTATTTTTGATTCCAAGACTAGATTTGGTGCTTATGTTGTTAGGTACAAATTATTTTAATCTAGTAGATTGAATAGTGTTCATTGTGAAGTAGTTGATATTGCTTACAAAATTGTTAAGAAAGGCTTTCAATTCAACCTTGCCAAGCTCTTATTGAAACAATTAGAGGAGAACATGAGAACCATCAAAATGACAAAGACAAACACTTGTAAGTTTGGTTCAATATTGATTTGCATATTCATTTATGTGAAAAATTTATTTCCCTCAATCGGTCATGTGGACTAGAATACTGCATGACCGGTCATTTTGTAATTTAATGATCACATTCAGAGTTTGGGACATAATTTTGTTAGTATTATGGATTCATATTTTGAGTAATTTAAGGAACAAATGCATAAAAGAAATAGAATGCCAGGACACTTGGTTAGCACAACATAAATGCTATTGAGTTGAGAACAACATGGTTAGCACCAATGGGCTATGAACTTGATATTGATTGAGCATCTAAGTCAATTAAGGCTTTATTAGCCAAGCCCAAAGATCTATAGACAAGCAAGTTTGGAACCTATGAAGAGGCCAAACAAAGGATAGAAATGGATCTTGTAGTTGTAAAGGTGAATAATAAATCAAAGAAAATGATGGATAAGTTAGTAAAATGATTCGGTGATGATGCATAAGATGTTAAAGCATCTGAGGTTAATGCAGTTGAAGAGTCAACTAAGGATCAATTGATGATTGAGAAAAGTGAACATGATGGAGAAGAGATCGAGTCAAATAAAGATGCACAATCTACACCAATCAAGGCCACAAGTAAGAGGAAGCAAGAAGAAGCACCGACAAGGGAAATAAAAAATTCTACAAATGCTACTTCTTCTCCTCTAAAGAAAGGTATTGTAAACATGTCTAGGCCTAGTCCCACAAAAACATATCAAAAGAAGAAGGGAGGTGCCCAAGCCACCTCTGAGTCACCTAAAAAGAGGAGAAAATTAATAAGGGCTAAGGATGATATTGATGAAGAATATGAAGAGGAAGACCAAGACAAGTTTAAGGTCATTGTAAATAAGAATCAAATAATTGATGAACTAGCTGAAGTAATAAAGGAAACTAGGCGTCTTGGTAACCCTGAACTGAATCGGTATGTAAATATGTCTATCGAGGATCAACAAAAGATAGAAGAGGCCATCATATAGATGATGATCAAATTTAAAAAGCTACTAGTTGATATTGTAAAATATGTACCTAAGAGTCTATATGATAAAGTGTCTGCACGATAGACTTATGCCTTGCACATCGAGAAAAAGATGAGGGAACGCTCACTGATATTGGCTATGCCTACATTATTGGTTCTCGAGATTGAAGACTTAATGGAAAAATATTAAAAAATATTTTTGGTGAAAATTAGAGCATTGAATATATTGGCCGAAAAGCTTGAGGAGGTAGATAAAAATAGTAAGCTACTATGGACTTCAATCCTCACAACCCGAGCAGAAGATGATAAATTGGGATTGGTAGTGGTACCTAAGAAGAAGAGAAAAAATAAAGATAAGGGTATACACTCAGATGATGAAGATATGGCTACCAAGGAACCCATTGATCTATTAGACACCAAGGTAGTGGACAATACCATTTCTATTGATTTTTATTTGATAGGTTATAGAGAAGAGTACAAGGATCCTCTTGAGCAAGTAATAATAATAGGGACAAATGATGTTCTTAGTAAAGACATAAAAAATGGAGATCTTGATGATATCAATAATGACAAAGATGATAATATTGTTGCAGATACTAATGAAGAAACTACACCTACCAAGGTAGCAACTAGTGAGATACTGGGTGATTTACCAATTCTTGTACATGATATTGACATTCTATCGTAGAAGTAATCTAAAGGCTTGACGCCCAAGAAATAGAAAGATACAATAGGTGAACAAGTACCAAAGGAAGCTAAACTAACAGATACAACACAAACATACACCACAACCAACATCCAATGACAATCAATCAAGACACAGGTCACTGAGAAATAGAAAGAGGAAAGTGTGTCTATCGATCCTGAGCAAACAAATCTTGAGACAAAGGCTCTAGTTCCATATAGTAAATCTCCCACACCATAAAAGAAGAAGAATAAAAAATATGGCAAGGGTCTACTAACATTGGATGAGGTAATTGAGACACCTTCATGTGACTTGAGAACTTTAGACCTTGAGGAACTTAGAAGATATGAGGAATTGTGCACTAGGAAGGCTGCACAAGAAAAGTTGAGAAAGGAAAGAAAGCATAAACAAATACTTGAGGAAGTTAGAGACATCTTACAACAAGTAGTTCCTGAGATCAATGTCAATGAAGATATTCCCATACTTGATCAACTTGCTTCTCTAACTAGTCACATAAATACCCAAGACATAGATGCAAAAAATAGAATGGAGGAAAGGGCCAAAGAAAAGATGCAAGTCAAATTAGCAGAGAAAATCAGCCAAGAAGTGGCAATAAATAAGGTAAAACTATCTAAGGTAATAACCAAGCTAGAAACAATTATTCTGAAGATAGTTCAAATTTTGTTTAAATTGTGCATTTTTGAACACTTCACTACCAAGGTTAGTGAAAAGATTAAAAAGATGGATGAAGAAATCAAGGTCAATGCTAACAACTCTCTAACTGAGCCTAATGCTTTTCATAAGCATATATCAAAAGTTCAAGAACTTAGGCGGTTGAGATCAGATCTAAGGAAGTAGGAAGCCACCATAAGTGACCAAGTCATCGAGTTACAAGAAGAATTACTTCCACATATGAAAATAATGGAGAGACATGTAGAGAAGGAAAAAGATTTAGTTGCTACTCTTGAGATTTCAATTTTGGAGAACATTTTTGACATGCATGCACAAGTTGGTCTAGAGAACATTTCTCTTAACAACTTGAAAGAGGAATGGGTAAACCTCTTGGCATCACTGAAGAAAACCCACCAACAAATTTTTGATAAGTTGTAAGTACATTTTTATTATTTTGGCCTTAATTTCAAAAAGGGGGAAAAATATGTATATATGCCACTGTGCACTTCACTTCACACCACTGAGAGCATGCGAAAAAGGGGAGTCAAGAATAGAAGGAAGCCAGTGTACAATTAGTATAATTTTGAGGTAAATTTTTGAGTTTATATATATTTTTGGCAATCGATACATATACATATACATAAGGTTTTGATACTAATGCCAAAGGGGGAGATTATCTCTATTTGAGAATTAATGGATTGTTATTAGTATCAATCATTTATTTAGGTGGTAAAGGTTGATAAAAGGAGACAAAAAATTCAGTCAGTAAAGCATACAAAGTCTTCACATCGAGAAAAGATAAGGCGTAACTTCAAGTTAATCAAATACAGGTTTGACCGAGCACACTTACAGAGCATCAATATATTATTGAGTACTAAGCTAGTGATCACCGAGCATTCAATCACACCGAGCATCAATAATTTACCAAATAACAAATGTAGTGATTACCGAGTAAAGAAGGAAACATCATAGTAATCAAGAATGACACATACACCTATAAAAGCAGTTTGCACCAATCAAAAAATGGTTTACCAAGATTGAGACAACATTTAATATGATTATAATCATTAAATTTGGTGATGATTCCTATGAAATGTTAGATCTAGGCTATTTTTCTACACCGTTGAGCCTAAGTTTTCTAAGATTGCAAACCCTAATTAGGTCAAGATTGTTCGATATATAATTGTAAAGATGTCATTATGATCAAGTATCATGAAGGTGTAGCCGCACTAAGGACATCAAGAGATTAGACAAAGGGTTTATGACAGAAGGTTTATGATTGAAGAAATCAATTTTTTAGAACACATACAAGGCTACCGAGAAGGACCAAAGAGCACATACATCACACTGAGGTGATATCTATTTGGTATTTCACAAATTTGAATTAGACAAGTATAAGTTGTTATTTGCAGATATTTCATTGTTATCAATTTAACCATTGTAGCAGATCAAAATCTCTTAATAGAGTGGACTTAACCGTTCTTGTTTAAATTTCTTAACCGAGTACACACATACTTTGTCTTGTTTAAATCCTCTAACCTGGTAGATCTAGTCGATCTTTTTTTACTCCTAATAGGGTAAGATCATTAGAAGTGATCACAACTTGTAGTCTTAATCGACATACTTTATTAACTACAGTAGTGAAGTTTTGTGGGTGTCATCCCCACCATAGTTTTTACCTTCTAACAAGAGTATATGCGATACCAAAATATTTGTGTCATGAGTATGAATTTTGATGTATAATTTATTGTTTTGTTTACAAGAACTTTACATTTTCAGTTATTTGAATCTATGTTACAAACAATAGAACCAGTTGGTTAATTAAGATCTACTATTGTAAAGTTTTTAGTATTGAATTTTTGAAGGTACTGATTCACTTGTCCCATCTTAGTACTTATCTTTCCATAATTCCAACGCAAACATGAAAATTTGACCAAGCATTACTAGGAGCTAGACCTTACAAAAAATGGACTTGTGATGATTTTCACAATAGTACATGTGTTGTAGGGTAAGCTCCCAGTACTGCTTAGGAAAATTTGAATGTTTATCACTTATGCATATAAGAGTTGATCAAATAAGGTAAATGCATAGGTGAAAAACATGTAGATTTGACCAAGCAATACTGGGAGCTAGACCCAACAACAAATGGACTTGTGATGATTTTCACAATAGTACATGTGTTGTAGGGTAAGCTCCCAGTAGTGCTTAGGAAAACCTGGATGTTCATCACATGTGCATATAAGATTTGATTAGAGAAGGCATATGCACAGGTGAAAAACATGCAGATTTGACCAAGCAATACTGGGAGCTAGACCCAACAACAAGTGGACTTGTGATAATTTTCACAATAGTGCATGTGTTGTAGGGTAAGCTCCCAATAGTGCTTAAGAAAATTTGCATGTTCATCACCTGTGTATATGAAGTGGCTCTAATGGAAGATACAATCATTAATGAAGGCCCACATAACCTCTCTTTTGGTCTTTGTTTCAATAAATCTTATTAAGTTTTAACACATATATCAAAGTTTATGTGAAATAGAAAACCCTCAGCCTAGGACATCTAGTGCATGGAGAAAGATGTAAAATCTTTGTGTTCCATGTCCAATATACCCTCAAACCTCATTTTTTAATGGGAGAGGGGTTGTAATTTATGTCTCCATGTTTGCATAAGACCATGCATCTATTGGCATGTGCATTGGATGAAGGGAAGCAATATGATACTATCTCAAACTAAAAAATGGCAGTAATTAGTGGAGTGTGAATTAGTTTATTTATTCAATGATATCTGATTTAACTCTTACCACTAGAGATGTAGCGGAATTTAGAGAAAATCACCCCAAAACCAAAATAATGCAATCAAGTTGACCATGATGACATATTACAAAAATGTTGTTAACTTTAGGACATTACACAAGAAAAAAAGAAATCTATTTAAATGAAAAAATTATGCCAACATTGTAGTTAGCTCAGAATGGATAAGAGCATTTATAAATGAAACTATGAAATCCCTGCACCAACTATCCACCTAACTAAAAGAAGTTATAAGTAGAGGGAAATTGACATGTACGGTGAGCACTCAATTGGTAGATAAAGGGGCCTTAGGAAATTAATTGATAGGTTGAGTGAGGAGGAACTTCAATCCTAGATTAGAGTGATAGTAGCATCAACCACACTATCAATTAGAAGAATGTCCTCTGCATATGTTATTTTTAAAATAATATAGATTAAAGGGTTAATTCTTAATTTTTTAATAAGCGTTAGTGTACCAAATGTGTTATAGTGGTTGGTAGAAAGATAGCACATATTCAAGTTTCTTTATGTGACTATCCCATAGAGTAAATGTATGTTGACCATAGTTGACAGTGAGTTGATGTTACGTAACTTAAGATGAAGTCAATGTTGGATTGATAGGGTGAATTGAGGGGTTAGTATTCTATTGAGGAAAGGGTCTCTTACTATTGTAATAAGTTGGGATCCCAAGAGGAAGGGAAGTGCCTATTAAGGTTTGTGGAAGGGTTTTTTGTAGTGTGAAGACAATGGGACAGTCATAGTCTATTTAATTGTTCAATATGTTGAAATAGTTTGCAGTTATTGTTAAAGTCTTGTGAGGATGTGGAAGATACCATTATAATGGTCAAGGAGAAAGGAGTCTAGTTTCCATTATGATAGTTAAGGTGTATGGTGTTATCATAGGGAGTAGGAGAGTAAATGCAATTAGTCAAAACGAGAATGTGTTCAATCATGAGATATGTATGTAATCAAAGTTGATATGAACAATGAGATGTTCTGACTAGAGTTTTGATGAATTTGTGTGTAGTTGTTTGTTGGATTTAAGTTCTTCTAAGTTTTAGGGAGTTGTGGGTCAGTGATTTCTCTTGTGAATCTTTAAGGGATGAAGGAATGGAGGGAGAGTTTATTGAAAGTAATTTTCTTGATAGGAAATGGGTCTGTCATCCATGTGATTAATTTGGATTGGGCCATTTCTAAACATATCTTGATTTGGGATTTGGTTGAATAAATATTTCTCTTAGATATGATTCAATTGGATTTGGTTGAAATTTGTGTTTGCCTTATTTATTTTTGAAAAAATATTTGTTATCTTTGATTTTGAAATGAAAGAATCTATGTTAGCTTTTCCAAGGTTTTATTTTATTTGTGTTTGCCTCATTTATTTTTGAAAAAATATTTGGTATCTTTGATTTTGAAATGAAAGAATCTATGTTAACTTTTCCAAGGTTTTATTTTAGACATTAATGGATTTTGGACATCTCTATGTTATTCTTTTCTCTATTCTTCACCTTTTCCTTTAAGATCTTTACTTCTCTATTGATGCATAGGTGGAGTGTAAGAATCTCTAAGACCATACGCTGATTGAAATGCATGAACAATCAGTCAATTAGTGAGAGAAATTCTCACATCAAATATCCTTCATAAGGATCCACTATCTAGGCTTCTCCAAATGCACCTGGAGCCTCCAAGTCATCAAATATTCAAACAGGTTTTCCATGCTTGTTATAAATCCTTATAACACCTTAACATGGTTCATATTCCATGTTTCACCAACCCACCAAGTCTGGTCAACTAATCCTCCACACAACTCACTTCAATAGCCCTTAAGGCTAGTAGCCTTCACCAGTCACAAATCTACCCTTTTCTCCCAATCTTCCCAAAAAACTCAAGGAAAAATTTACTAATTTAGATACCCTTTTGGATTCCCTAAATCCTACCCCAATCTCAAGGTACATTCCTTTGGACCATCTATCAGATCCAATACCATAGCACCCACAAAATAGGCCTTGTTCCATTCAAATAACAAAGAAACTCATAAATATGTTCACTCCCTTGCCTCCCAACCAAGAAAAAATCCTGTATAAGGTTTAAAAAAATAAGATTTTCAAGTTTTTAAGACTTCACCGTCTACCCATTCTTCTAGCCACCAAACCCTTGTTCTTAGGGTTTGTTCAAAATAACCCATACCACTATCTCCAGATCAATCTAATCAGTCTAACACATCATTATGGATACAAACATCCATATTCCATCATAAAAACATCCATTCCTCATGGAATTCCTTCACCATGATGACAGGTGTCAATTCATGGTATTCTTCATACAACAATTCCACCTTTTTGTGGTCTCCAAACTCAACATCCCTTATCCCTGCAATAAGAAAACTATGATACAAGGATATGTTACAAATTTTGACATCTCCCACCAATTACATTTGATGAAGGGTACTCCCCTTAATACCACAAATACATAACAAAAATAGAGAAATAACAACAATATGCAAGAACATAAAATGAGCTTCTTATTATCTCCACAAATGTGGAATTACAAATTTTAGAATTACAATATGCAAAGCCACATAGGAATTTTCCTTACAATATTCAAAGGAACAAAGCCTCGAATTATTACCCAGAACTACTTTGAACTACTCCAAACTGCCTAAGACAACACTACGGGCCTTCCTTATATAGGCAATTTCCATCGCCCGAGAAGGTTCCAAAAATTTAGCCTTTTAGGCCGACTAAACATGGAATTATTTAATTTTTACAATTATTACAATAGGGTCGGCTCAAAGAAAATAAAAAATATGTTTTTAGGTAACCCAACTTCCAGAGGCCATAACTTTTTAATTGTAGCTTCATTTTTCTATCGTAACCACTTTTTGGAAATGCCATGATGAGATCTACAGTGCTTGACTTGTGCAAGCTCTAGTCAGCCGTGGGTCGATTGCAATTTGGAGCCTCTAAGGCCTTCAAAATTGAGCTCAAAGATTTTTTACCCAAAAACCTCAATAAGTTCACCAATACTGATGATGTGACAATGAAACTCAACTGGTTAGCTGAAATGACTGAGATGAACCTCCACCTGTGAAATCAGAACATTTCAAGATTGTATGATCAACTTACTAAAAATAGTAAGTTTCCATAAATAGCAGCTCTGCACAAGATAGCCCTTATTGAAAACAAAACCAAAAATATTTTTGGGTGATGCAAGATTACTCTTACACCCAAGATGCTCCTCCATCAGACACCTGGGGTAATTTGAGAAGTGACCCTGTCATGAATCAGGTGTGAAGAGGAAAACCAAGATGGTTAACCTCCTCCCTCGATAGCCATGATGAATCTTCAATAGGTCATCCTTTCCATTTGACCATATATTCTTCATATGTCTTGTTCCTTGTGCTTCTACCAACATGACTATCTAATATATCCTCAATCTCTTTAGTATCTGAAGTAGTTGCTGGAATACTCCACCATGCTGCTGTGATCTCATCCTCAACACCTCCCTCATGATACTCTGTCAGATCTGAAATGTTAAACACTAGTGAAATATTCAGCTCAGTAGGTAATTCTACCTCATATGCATTTCCTGAATCATGCTTCTTCAGTATCTTACATGACCCAATCTTCTTCATTTTCAGCTTGTTGTATGTACCAACTAGAAATTGCTCCTTCTACAAATGAACCATGACTTCATCTCCAACCTGAAATTCCTTATGCCTTCTTTTATCATCTGCCTTAGCCTTATACTATGCATTCATCTTGGTAATATGCTTCCTTACCTCCTCATAGATGTTCTTCAAATGTTCTACAAAATCCTTAGCTTCAGCACTACTTATCTCTCCTTTGTTTATCTTCGTCAACTCAGATGCATTTCTAGGACTACTTTCATATACAATCTGTAATGGTGATTTACTAGTGCTCCTATTGACAAAATTATTGTATGCAAATTCTGCCTGTGGTAAAATCAAATCCCATCCTATTGGCTTATCTCCAACCAAACATCTCAGCAAGTTCCCCAAACTCCTATTCACAACCTCTGTTTGTCCATCTGTCTGTGGATGATGTGAGGAACTAAACTTCAAATCTATCTTCAACTTCTTTCACAATGTACGCTAGAAATATCCAACAAACTTAGTGTCCCGATCTGAAACTATACTCTTTGGCAAACCATGTAGTCTCACCACTTCTCTAAAAAACAATTTTGCTATATGAACAACATCATTAGTCTTCTTGCAGGGACTAAAATGTGCCATTTTTGAAAATCTACCAACCACTTAAAAAATTGAATCATGTCCCCATTGAGTACTTGACAATCCAAGAACAAAATCCATACTGATATCCTCCCAAGGTTTCTCTGGTATAGGTAATGGCTGATACAACCTTGTATTCTGCTTTACTCCTTTTGCCATCTAACATACTCTGCAACTTTGTACAAACTTTTTGACATCTTGCTACAATTGTGGCCAATAATAGTTCTCACTAACAATGGCAATGGTTTTATCTCAACTAAAATGTCCAGCCAATCCTCTGCTATGCTTCTTCTTGATGAGATTCTCCCTCATAGAACTTCATGGAATACACAATTAACTCCCTTTGAATAACATACCATCTTGGATGATGAAATCTAGCCACTTTGTTTTGTTTAGAGTAACAAGTTCTATACAAGCTTTCCAAGCTTCACCAAAATTAGGATCCTCTGGATACAAACTCTTGAGTTCCTTGAACCCAACAACCTCAATTTGCATTTTTGCTAGCAAAATCTACCTTCTGCTAAGAGCATCTGCAACCCTATTAGACTTTCCACTCTTGTGTTTCAAAACAAATGTATAACTCTACAAAAACTCAACCCATTTCAAATGCCTTTGATTCAACTTTCCTTGACTATTCAAATATTGCAAAGCTTAATGATCAATATATAAAACAAACTCCTTAGGAAGCAAATAGTGTCTCTACTTCTTTAATGCCTGAACTATAGCATAAAATTCTTAATCATAAACATAATATTTTCTCTTGGCATCATTCAACTTCTCACTAAAATAAGCAACAGGTTTACCTTCTTGGCTCATAACAGCTCCTATTGTAGTAGCACTAGCATCACAGTCTACTTGAAACACCTTATTAAAATCTAGAAGTGCTAAAATAGGTTGTTCTATAACTTTCTGTTTCAACAATTGAAAACTCTTTTTTGCCCCATTAGTCCACTTAAACTCTTTTCTATCCCCTCTCATTGTTTCATTCAAGGGTCCACAAATACTACTAAATTTTTTGATAAACTTTCTGTAGAAGCTAGCCAAACCATGAAAAGATCTTACCTCAGTAGCACTCCTTGGAGTAGGCCATTCAAGGATAGCCTGCACTTTCTCTAGGTCCATTTTTAGACCTTCTGCTAAAACTACAAATTCCAAATATACTAATTCCTTCTTCACAAAACTACACTTCTTCAGATTAATCAACAATTTCTCTTCTCTTAGCTTTTCAAACACCATATGAATATGCATCATATGCTCCTCCAATGTCTTACTAAAGATCAAAATATCATCTAGATAAACAATGACAAACTTACCTAGAAATTCCTTCAGAACCTCATTCATCAGCTACATGAAAGTACTCGATGCTTTGGTTAGCCCAAAAGGTGTGACTAACAACTCATACAGTCCTTTCTTTGTCTTGAAGGCAGTCTTCCATTCATCTCCTTCTCTGATCTAAATTTGGTGATATCCATTCTTCAGATCTATCTTTTAGAAATGCACAACTCCACTCAAACAATCCATAATATCATCCATCTACGACATTGAAAATATGTACTTGATTATGATCTTGTTGATAGCTCTTGAATCTATACACATTCTCCATTCTCCATTCTTTGTTAGTGCTAATACTACTAGTACAACACAGGGACTCAAACTCTCATGGATCAATCCTTTTTGCAACAACTCCTACACTTGTCCATTCAACTCTTCACTTTCTATAGGTGTCATTCTATGTGCTGCCTTATTTGGAAAACTAGCTCTTGGAATCAAATCCATCTGATGACTAATCTTACTGATTGGTGGTAATCCATCAGGCACATTATCAGATACAATATCCTGAAACTCTTCCAACAAATCTACAACTTCTACAGGCACATATTCTACTTCCTTTTTACCAACTTTTAGAATTAAAGAAAAATAGATATGCTCATGCCTCATACCCTCTAGAAATTTTTTTCCATCAACAAAACTTATTCTTGCAGTACCACATACCTTTTCTTCTATGTCTTTCAATAGATTTAGCTTATGTTGCACTCCATCCTTTGTCAAGGAATAGGTATTCGCATGACCATCATGTACAACACATCTGTCAAACTTCCATGGTCTTCCCAACAACATATGACATGCATCTATAGGTATGATATCACATAGTACCTCATCATGGTACCCACTAATCTTGAATTTCACTAGGCACTGTTCATTGACCATGACCTTGTGGTCATCCTGCACCCATGCAATCCGGTATGGATGTGGGTGTTTTTGTCTCTTGAGCTTCAAATTTCTCACCATCTCTTCTGACACCAGATTGTCAGTGCTTCCACTATCAATAATCATATCACAACACTTATCTTCACACTTGCATTTAGTGCGGAACAAGCTTCTCCTTTTTTAAGGTTCATTCTCACCACTCTACAGGACTCTTCTATTAATGAGCATTTCTCCTCTTTCAACATCTTCAGAATGTGATGATCTAGCATCTTCATCCACATGTGAAACTCTAGCCTAGACTTCATTTCTCCTATCTATCCTTCCTTGGTGTTGAGGACATTCAAAGGCCATATGACCATCTTCTCCACAGTGAAAACATATTCCACAGAAGCCACCTCTTCCAGATCCTCTTCCTCTTCCTCTTCCTCTCTGATCTCTATTATTATGATCTTGGAAACAATTGAAATTGTTCCTCTCTGATTCTGACTGCTATTGGCCTCATCCTTCTTTTTTGGATCTTCATTTCGGCCTCCATAAGACTATCCACTAGATCTTCCGCCATGACCTCTTCCACTATGTCTAATTTCAAATTTCTTGTTCAAGTTTTCCTCTACTTTTAGGGAAAACTGGTATGCCTCTTCAATACTCTTCATTCAAACTAGATTCAACTCCTCCTAAATACTTGGCCTCAACCCATTAAGGTAATGGGAAACTTTCTCCTTATCAGCTTTTGCATGGCCAGTTCTGATGAGGATTCGATAGAACTCTTCTGTATACTACTGAACAGATCTTTCGGCTTGCTTCAAACTTTGCATTTTATTCAGTAGGTCAAGCTCATAATCAATAAGAATGAAATGTCACTTTAATTTATCCACCATCCAATCCCATCTTGTGATTTTATCCTTTCCTCTTCTATTTCACTCCAATTGAATCTCTTGCCACCAGATCTTTGCATGACCCTTCAATCTGGCCTTCACAAACTTGACCTGATCATGATCCTCAACGTCTTCATACTCAAAATATTCTTCACATTCATTGATCTAGTCAATCAATTCCTCTGGGTTAAGATTCCCTGAAAATGTAGGAACCTCAATCTTAGGTCTCTTCCCAATCTTGGAAATGTCCCAAAAAAGCCTTTCTTCCTCTTGGTTCATAATTTCACCTTCTGCTTCTTGATCAGAATTTCCTCCTTCGGCTTCATCCTCACTTTGATCTCTGACATTAAGATTCATTCCTTTGTGAATCTCTTCTTGCAATGCTCGCACTTGTCTCTGGAGCACTCTAACCTTAGGTGTCACACCACCAGCTCTCTCGCCATGTTCCCTTCGTGGAGGCATTTTCATGCATATTGCTGAAACCCTAACCATAGTCCTAGTGCAAACTACCTCACAACAGGTGATCTATTTACACACTCAGGAACTCCCGCTCTGATACCACTTGATGAAGGGTGCTCCCCTTAATACCACAAACACATAATAGAAACAGAGAAATAACAACAATATGCAAGAACAAAAAATGGGCTTCTTATTATCTCCACAAATGTGGAATTACAAATTTTAGAATTACAATATGCAAAGCCACATGGGCATTTTCCTTACAATATTTAGAGGAAAAAAGCCTTGAATTATTACCCATAACTACTTTGAACTGCTCTGAACTACCTAAGACAACACTACGACACTAATACATTTGGGGTGAAATTGCGACGGCAGGCAAATGTCATGCGGTTTTGGCCTTTTTTTTTCAAATATAGCCCGACACTGTCACAATTTGCGACGACAATACATTTGGCACTGTCGCAATTGCGACGGTGTCAGGATATAAGCGCAAAATTAAAAAAGAACGTTGTCATGTGTGTTTTCAACAGCGCCGTAACCCTCCGTGAAATCACATCAGGATATAAGGGCAAAAAAAATAAGAACGTTGTCATTTGTGTTTTCAACAGCGCCGTAACCCTCCACGAAATCACATCGGGATATAAGGGCAAAAAAAATAAGAACGTTGTCATTTGTGTTTTCAACAGCGCCGTAACCCTCCGCGAAATCACATCAGGATATAAGGGCAAAAAAAACAAGAACGTTGTCATTTGTGTCTTCAACAGCACCGTAACCCTCCGCGAAATCATAGCTACAATTTCTGAGTACGTTGGGTTTATTTTTCTTTTGTCATTATTATGTAATCTGGTATTCAGCTGTTAGAGAGCTAAAATACCCAGAAATGAGGACATATCTATGTTGAATTTATTGTTAGCGGCTTTGGTTATTTAGAAGTTTAATTTTATTTGTTCATCTTTCAAGCACAAACATTTTGTGGACCGTAACGTCTTCATTGTTTCGGGTATGCAGTGAAACAGCCCTAACTTGCAATTGCGATGTTGTCGGGATATAAGGGCAAAAAAAAAAAGGAACGTTGTCATTTGTGTTTTCAACAGCACCGTAACCCTCCGCGAAATCACATCGGGATATAAGGGCAAAAAAAACAAGAACGTTGTCATTTGTGTTTTCAACAGCGCCGAGAGAGATTCCCTCCGTGAAATTACAGCTACAATTTCTGAGTACGTTGGGTTTATTTTTCTTTTGTCATTATTATGTAATCTGGTATTTAGCTGTTAGAGAGCTAAAATACCCAGAAATGAGGACATATCTGTGTTGAATTTATTGTTAGCGGCTTTGGTTATTTAGAAGTTTAATTTTATTTGTTCATCTTTCAAGCACAAACGTTTTGTGGACTGTAATGTCTTCATTGTTTCGAGTATGCAATGAAACAGCCCTAACTTGCAACTACCTTCACGGTACTTGTGTACATTATCATGTTGTCTTTACAGTGACTGTCCTCATTCAAGTGGCAATTACACAAGGGACAGTCACTGTGAGATGTCCTCATTTGTGACAAGGACAGTCACACTTAGGACATCTCATAGTGATATTCCCTTGTGTAATTTCCACTTGAATGTATTGCTATTGAACCACATTAATGCTTTTCTTCTTCAACAAATGAGGACAGTCACTGTAAAGACAACATGATAATGTACACAATTACCAAAAAATGATCTTGTTAATTGATGTAACACTTTGTCTTGCTCACTCCCTATCCTTCACTAGGGTCTCTTTAGGCCAATGTTTTGACTTGATAGGGTACTTAACTATCCCTACACTCTTTAGGTATCTCTACCCAAGATCCCACTCCTTCAACTAGTGCACACCAACAAGAAATACAACGAACTCTACTCAATACCAATCTAGCTACTAGGACACTCCTAGTCTTGTCTTCACAAATTGAAACACATTCAACTAGAACTTTACTCCATGGAGAGGCTGGCCACTAGGACCTCTATTGGTTTCAATATTAATCCTTCACCTATACTTTTCATCAGTACTTCAATCCGGTTCATCAAACCATGCCAATTGCACCCAAAAATAGGCTGCTAGCAATTAGGCCTTTGTCAAGCCTTTTTGTTTATATTAAGCCACCTAAAGGGCTTAGGATTCAGATGCCCTTTATTGAGAACTCCAAGATATCTAAGGTCTTCTCCTCCTAGATTTTTTGTACACCAACTGCTACAGCCATGCCTGAAAACAAGTATTTTGACACAACTTGGACAGTCTGACTAAGAGTTTGTTTTCTTAGCAGCCAAAGAAACTCACCCAATCTTCTAATTTGACTTGGGGCTTCTTTAGATGTGTGTCTACCTCTCCATGAGATTTTAGTTGAAGCAACCAATGCATTCAACTTGTTGTAATCTTCTTGTAATGATTTGTCATCCCTAAATGTGCTCAACTGACTCACCTAGGACATCATTGCAAACATAGAAAATGAGCTTCCCAGGGCCCCTCCTTCCAAACATATAGTACATGGAGTCTCCTCACCCATTCCAAGAGCCCGTACAAAATTGACAATGGAATGATGAGCTAAGACTCCATTTGTTCAACCTGCCTGGTTCAAACCAATGATAGGGTACTTAACAAAAGAATTAACAAACTAGTTGGAATGCTTCAAAAATAAAAAAAAACACAACACAGAATAAAAAAACAACTTGTACTAACTTTTCCAATAGACACTGCGAGCTATCTAATCCATTAATCAACTGAAAACAAAGAAACAAAAAAACTCAAGAATTCACTAAAACCGTTTTACTCAACAAATCTTCTGAATTCCAAATGTTTTTCCCCCCAACCTTTTGCATAGATCGATGGAGGCCTCTTATAGTTGATTTGATGCCTAATTCAATGGTTTCATATAGTTACATAACCATCTTACTCGAAAATGCTCCCTTGCACAAATGTTGTCAATGTTGTGAATGACAACATTGACAACTTGTTACAACCTTTGGGATTTTGGTTCAAAACTTATTGTTCAAACACCATAAGACCCTAACCATGACTTAGTTAGGCTATTTAGACCTCACATAGGCCACTTCTACACTTCTTTTCCCAATTTGACCCCTAAATGCTTCATTCCCACTTTTGCCACAATATTGGTAACTTGGGTACAAATTGGCACTTGCCTTCACAAAGGTCACACATGTGGACATCTCACAGTGATCGATTGTCCCTTGTGTAATTGCCACTTGAATGTATTGCTATTGAACCACATTAATGCTTTTCTTCTTCAACAAATGAGGATAGTCACTCTAAAGAAAACATGATAATGTACACTCACTGTAAGGACAGTCACAAATGAGGACATCTCACAGTGACTATCCCTTGTGTAATTGCCGCTTGAATGTATTGCTATTGAACCACATTAATGCTTTTCTTCTTCAACAAATGAGGACAGTCACTCTAAAGACAACATGATAATGTACACTCACTATAAGGATAGTCACAAATGAGGACATCTCACAGTGACTGTCCCTTGTGTAATTGCTGCTTGAATTACACAAGGGACAGTCATTGTGAGATGTCCTCATTTGTGACAAGGACAGTCACACATGAGAACATCTCACAGTGATTGTCCCTTGTGTAATTGCCACTTGAATGTATTGCTATTGAACCACATTAATGCTTTTCTTCTTCAACAAATGAGGACAATCACTCTAAAGACAACATGATAATGTACACTCACTGTAAGGACAGTCACAAATGAGGACATCTCACAGTGACTGTCCCTTGTGTAATTTCCACTTGAATTACATAAGGGACAGTCATTGTGAGATGTCCTCATTTGTGACAAGGATAGTCACACATGAGGACATCTCACAATGATTGTCCCTTGTGTAATTGTCACTTGAATGTATTGCTATTGAACCACATTAATGCTTTTCTTCTTCAACAAATGAGGACAGTCACTCTAAAGACAACATGATAATGTACACTCACTGTAAGGACAGTCACAAATGAGGACATCTCACAGTGACTGTCCCTTGTGTAATTGCCGCTTGAATTACACAAGGGACAGTCATTGTGAGATGTCCTCATTTGTGACAAGGACAGTCACACATGAGGACATCTCACAGTGATTGTCTGTAATGTCCCCTTTTTGGCTAACTTGGAAAACAGGAACAATTACTCCACTTCTCAGACTTACTCTATCAGATACTTACAATTAAACTAAGTAATGGAGGTTACTTAAGATATCAACCGCTATTTCAGATTCAATCACAATATGTGTGCAAGATGATATTGATACCAATATGTTTAATAGCACTGTCGGATATAATGATATGAAATATGCTATGAATATGATGTTTCCTATCACTTATAGTGATAGTATAATGATGGTATGTCTGATATAAACAATATCGATATACAATCAATAAGTATTGCTTACAGCAATGTATTTGCTGTGTCTGATATGATGATGTAATTATGCAAATGTGTAATATCGCTATGAGTGATATGTTGCTATTTCAGATTCTGAATTATATGCTTGCAACTTCAAATATTGATGCTGTTTCTGACTATCCTTTCTATCTGTGCAATCATGGTGTTGTCTCTGATCTGCAATGATAAACTTGAAACCAAACTGCCAAAGGCAGATGCTCTATTGAGTATATCCAAATATGGATAAGTAAATAAAGTTCTAATGATGCCTTGAGTGACTGACGAGAATGCATTCTTATATTGTCTTTAACAAATGAAGAGATGCTATGAATGAGACGTGTCTTGTTTCTTCCTCCATGTCCCTTTGTTAATCACACCTTTCCATAATCCGACAGTTCACATAATATTATTTCATTATTTTCTGATCATAGATAACTCCCAGATTGACTCAATATCAAATCTTTTTATGAAGGTAATCTTCCCTAATTGGTAGTGCAACCAGTAGTTAACATCCATTGTGTTTGTATTAGTTTGGTCTAACTATCATTAGTATTTAGTCAATCGATATTAACTCTTGCCTTATCCCATATTGTTATGATGATATCCAATCTTTCTACTCTGATATAAGTCGATATCATTTTCTGATAATTGTCCATTTATTGGTTGATTGCTGGTAATGGAGTTTGATCTTCAAATTGACTTCCATTCCTGTTAATACTTAAGGATACATTGTACTTATTATCCATGACTGATGCCTCATTCATCAATAGCTTGTGATATAATCACTGATGCTTTTGTGTTTCTACAAGATGTGGTTTATCTCAGACAATCGATAATCTTTCAATCCTTTAGTCGATATCCTCCTATGTGGTGTCTATTGATATAGATAGTAGAATTCAATCTAGTTTATGTTATTGTCATGATAACATAGGAAGTGATGGTGCATATTTGCTAGCGGGTCTTCATGTTTGATATTGCTTTATCGGATATGTCATTGTCTAAACTTGTGCAATTAATGATTATTTATAATATATGAATGGTTATCCTTCTTGCTTATCAATACATCTTCTGAAACACATAGCGACCTATCCCTTATTCATATCATGTTGATCTTGACTTCATAGTATTTGGTTCATTAATCATCCTCTCATGGTATCGATGTGTAATGACTAGTGATTGTTGTATCACTTCTTCATTCCTCATCATGATAGATAATGCAGATGTTTAATGTAGATGTATATTGATTACAGATATTCAATATTGCTTTAAACCTTATTATTATTATTATTATTATTAATGTTATTGTTATTATTAAATATTATAATTAATGATGTTAGTAATATTAATAATATTATAATAAATATTATTATAGTGATAACATATTGTTTTATATTGAGAGGTTTATTAATATTATTTATATATTAAAATTATTATATCAATAATTGATTTAATATTATTACTTAATATATTATTATAATATAATATATATAATTTATTAATAATTATTTATTATTAATTTATATTATAATTATAATCATAATTATATTATTTATTAATATTTTAATATTATTTAATTAACATATTACTTATTATGCTAACTATATATTATTATTATCTTTTGATAATAATTATATATTATTGTTATATACCGTTAATAATAGATTATTATATATCATCTAATCATTTTATTATTATACTAAGTTCAATATGTCATGGCTCATGACATTGTCCCTTGTGTAATTGCCACTTGAATGTATTGCTATTGAACCACATTAATGCTTTTCTTCTTCAACAAATGAGGACAGTCACTCTAAAGACAACATGATAATGTACACTCATTGTAAGGACAGTCACAAATGAGGACATCTCACAGTGACTGTCCCTTGTGTAATTGCCACTTGAATTACACAAGGGACAGTCATTGTGAGATGTCCTCATTTGTGACAAGGACAGTCACACATGAGGACATCTCACAGTGATTGTCCCTTGTGTAATTGCCACTTGAATGTATTGCTATTGAACCACATTAATGCTTTTCTTCTTCAACAAATGAGGACAGTCACTCTAAAGACACCATGATAATGTACACTCACTGTAAGGATAGTCACAAATGAGGACATCTCATAGTGACTGTCCCTTGTGTAATTGCCACTTGAATGTATTGCTATTCAGCCACATTAATGCTTTTCTTCTTCAACAAATGAGGATAGTCACTCTAAGGACAACATGATAATGTACACTCACTGTAAGTGTACATTATCATGTTGTATTACAAATGGACCTTATGTTGGTCGGGATATAAGTGCAAAAAAAAAAAGGAACGTTGTCATTTGTGTTTTCAACAGCGCCGAGAGAGATTCCCTCCGCGAAATCAAGCGGGTTATCATTTGTGTTTTGAACAAAGCGGGTTGTCATTTGTGTTTTGAACAGCACCGAGAGAGATTCCCTCCGCGAAATCAAGCGGGTTGTCATTTGTGTTTTCAACAGCACTGAGAGAGATTCCCTCTGCAAAATCACAGCTACAATTTCTGAGTACGTTGGGTTTATTTTTCTTTTGTCATTATTATTTAATCTGGTATTCAGCTGTTAGAGAGCTAAAATACCCAGAAATGAGGACATATCTGTGTTGAATTTATTGTTAGCAGCTTTGGTTATTTAGAATGCTTCCCCACAATACTTAATTACACAAGGGACAGTCACTGTGAGATGTCCTCATTTGTGACAAGGACAGTCACACATGAGGACATCTCACAGTGACTGTCCCTTGTGTAATTGCCACTTGAATGTATTGCTATTCAACCACATTTATGGGCCCGTTTGGACCACGACACACAGTAGCATCTACAGAGAAGAATATCCCAGGTGTAACAAGTTGTAAGAATATACCAACAGTTCTAAGAAGTTCCCTAGCACGTAGTAGCATCTACAGAGAAGAATATACAACATGAGGGCAGCCACTGTAAAGACAACATGATAATGTACACTCATTGTATGTGTACATTATCATGTTGTCTTTACAGTGACTGACCTCATTCAAGTGGCAATTACACAAGGGACAGTCACTGTGAGATGTCCTCATTTGTGACAAGGACAGTCACACATGAGGATATCTCACAGTGACTGTCCCTTGTGTAAGCCACTTGAATGTATTTCTATTCAACCACATTTATGGGCCCGTTTGGACCACGGCACACAGTAGCATCTACAGAGAAGAATATCCCAGGTGTAACAAGTTGTAAGAATATACCAACAGTTCTAAGAAGTTCCCTAGCACATAATATCATCTTCTAATTGTCTATACCACTTCACAAGGTATTGTTTGCACACATTGTTTTTGGTTCTTTTGATGACCCTTGTTTTGAAATTGCTATTAGGCCTTGTAGCTTATATGTTTTGATTGCTGGAGAGCTTCTAAAGCTAAGCAAGAAGACCATTGCACGAGTTATAGCCGCACGCTCAGGTTTGAAAATTGTATATTTTTTAATCTAATGTATATTTTAACTAGACTTTTAGCTTATTTTTGCTGTATATTTTAATCTAAAGGGAATCATGGATGTGAACTTGAAAGAATTTTGTACTTAGTTCTTATGGAGAGAATAGTAGTAGTTTACGGTCTAATATCAAATAGAGTTTTCCAATTACAGAAAGTTTAATGAATTCTAATAGCTTATATGTTTTGATTGCTGGAGAGCTTCTAGAGCTAAGCAAGAAGACCATTGCACGAGTTATAGCCGCGCGCTCAGGTTTGAAAATTGTATATATTTTAATCTAATGTATATTTTAATCCTTTTGCCATGTCATGTAATATGTCTTGCCTTGTAGCTTATATGTTTTGAAATTGCTGTTAGGCCTTGTAGCTTATATGTTTTGATTGCTAGAGAGCTTCTAGAGCTAAGCAAGAAGACCATTGCACTAGTCGTAGCCGCGCGCTCAGGCATGAAAATTGTATATTTTTTAATCTAATGTATATTTTAACTAGACTTTTAAAATATTAAAGGATTTAACTAGGTCTAAGAAGATTTGTGTACTTTTGACAATTTTGCTTAGTCACTGAAAGTTGTAGACCGAAGTTTTCATAGCCCAATTTTTGCTTCCTGCGAAGAACGATCATGTCAGATAATATAAGTGAAGAACAAAATAGGGAGACAATCGCTAGATTGTGGTCTAACTTGAAAAGAAAAGGTGATGGAAAATGTTATTGTCCCTGCAAAATTTGTAAGGGCTTAAACCGTAGAAGATTGCTAATCAAAACAGTTAAGAGACATTATAGGGAGAATGGTCACATTGAAGGGGGGCATGACTATCATCCACTGGTAAGTTGTTCATTATATCATTTTAACAATTTATATACATATGAAATCACTTGATGATGAGTTGAAGATCATGGTTTATTTATGTTAATCAATTTTATATAGGTTGATCTCCCCAGGGAAGTACATGATATGGAGGAACATGGGGGTGCGAATATCCAAGGTGAAGATAATGATCCCATGGAAGATGACGATCATGCGCCAGAAAACACAATTGAAGATGATGGTATAAATACATTGATCCATGACACATTTAGTCCAAGCGGATCTGATCATGATGATGATGATAGCCTTGATGTACCTCTACTTGAGAAGGCATACGAGCCCCTATACAAAGACTCCCAAACAACTCTTCTCTCTGCTATATTGTTGTTGTTGAACTTGAAGGTTATGAATGGTTTATCCAACATAACAATGTCACGTATGTTAAGGTATGTCATATATGTCTTTATAGTTAACAAAGGGTGAATAATGTACCACTAATATTGTTTATATTAACAACTTATATTTTTTGCTGTAGATTGATAGGCGAGTTTTTGTTACCACCATCAAATATTCTACCTCTCTCATATTGAGAATTATCTGCTACTATGAAAGATATTGGAATAGAGTATCAAGCAATACATGCTTGTCCCAATGATCATATTATATATTATAAAGAACATGAATTTGCAACACAATGCCCTGTATGTCATACAAGTAGATATCGAATAGATTGAATAACAAAAAAGGTGCCTCACAAGGTTCTTCGTTACATCCCCATTATTCCACGGATGCGACAATTATTCAGGTGTACTAGCTTGGCACAATTTATGGATTACCATGCACGCAATAGAAGTCGAGATGACATTATTCGAATCCCTGCGGATGGTTCGGCATTTATGCACATAGAGGAAAAGTGGCAACACTTCAAAGAAGAACCTCGTAATCTCAGGCTTTCATTGGCAGCGGATGGTGTCAATCCATTTGGAGAGATGAGATCTGTTTGCTCGGTGTGGCCTGTTTTTGTTATCAACAATAACATTCCTCCGTGGATGTCAATAAAGAGGGAGCACATTATGTTGGCAATGATTGTTCCAGGTATTTTATCTTTTGATAGTTATTAATTTACATGTACTTACAAATCTTACAGTAAAATGGTCACAATAATTATGTAATGTTACTGTTCATTCAAGTAGGTAAATATCAAGTTAAAGATATGAATGTATATATTGAGCCTCTTATTGACGAGTTGGTGGAGTTATGGAACGGTGTCACTATGTATGACGTGTCTAGACCAATAGGACAAAGACAATTTCAATTCCATGCAATACTTGTGTGGACAATACATGATGCCCCAGGGCTAACACATTTTTGTGGTATGTTATAGTGAATTCAAGTTGCGCATGATAATTCTAATTATAAAAATCAACATATTTAATAATCCAATTATATCATTATCTTGTAGGTCTTCAAACAAAGGGAAAATTTGCATGTCCAGTTTGTGGTCCAAAGATGAAATCTCGTCATTCAAAAAGTTTAGGAAAGCATGTGTTTGATGAGTACAGACACTTCCTCCACAGGAATCATAAGTATCGAAGTATGGAAAAACATCTTTTCAATGGGAAAGAAGAGACTACATCAAAGCCATGAAGAATGACACCTCGCCTATGGAAGTTGGAATATAATAGAATTAATCGTCGAGGTAATGTCGTTCCACTTAATGGTTTATGTTTGTAATTTATATATTTCTATTGTGATTTTTGTTTACTAATTATGTAATTGATGATCGTGAAGGTCGTCAAGGCACTACTGACAACCTTCCAAAGGGACTAAAAAGCTATCCCAGACAATTTAGTAGGTTTCCCTACTATGAGGACCTACAAATTGTGCATTTGTTTGATCTTATGCATGTTGGAAAGAATATAACAGAGACATTGTGGAAAATACTAGATGGAAGGTGTGACAAAGAAAAAATTGTCAAAATTTGTAATGACATTTATGAATCCAATCATGCACTGAAGAATTTCATTCACTCAAATAGCAATAGAGATCAGATTAATATAAGTGCCCTTCCTTGGTTATTAACGGAGCAGCAAAGTGATGCCATAAAAGAAGTCATACGAAAAATTTGATTTCCCACAGGATTTGCTGGGAACATAAGCAATCTCATATCAAAGAAAAGTGAATTTGGGCCAGGGCTCAAAACGCATGATTGGCATACTTTCATCAAGGTAAGTTATGTTCTTCTGTATTTACAATATATTCATAAACTACGTGTACTATTCATTATGTTATGTTAGAAAATAATGAAATGATTGGTTTATAATTACTGCAGTACGTGCTACCTCTATCTCTCCCAGAGCACTTCAACAATAACATCAAACAAGTGATATATGATCTTGGAAAATACATGAGGTAAGCAATAATATCTGTTCAATTTGTTGTATATATTTATTATATTCGCGATTTGTTTTTCTTGCTATGTAATCTATTGTATATTATTTTGTAAAGTCTCGTATTTATATATTTTTTGTGACTTGAATCTCTTAATGTAGGTGGTTGTCATCTAAAGAAATCCATAAAGAAGATATAAACTATTGGAAGAGAAGAATTCCTCATTTATTGTGTGAAATGCAAAAGTGTCTACCTCCAACTTTTTTCAATGCACAAGAACACTACCTCATACACCAAGTTGAGGAGATTGAATTGTGTGGACCTGCACACATTAGGTCAATGTGGATGGTTGAGAGGCACTTGAAATATTTGAAGGCTTTGGTTTGACAAAGAGCACATCCTGAGGGTTCTATGGTAGAGGGATACATGGTATACCAAACTATGATGTACATTACTGAATATCTTCCTAAGTTTGCTTCAAATATCCATGTAGATCGCATTTGGGATCTCGACCCTTTTAAAAAATTCAAAGGGGAGTACTTGATGGGGAAAGGTAGTTTAGGAAAGTGACAGGTAATAAATTATAAGATGTTATTGTAATAAATTATTTCTTAATCTTCAAAATAAATCGGTTGTAAGTCGTCTATTTTTTTTTGGTACAGTTGCTCGAGAGTGGGATGCACTACATTTGTATATTGCAAACAATCTTGATTGGATGACGGTATGGATTGAACGATGTCAACATTCTGGTCACACATTAACATGGGAAGGTGTATCTTCATTGGTTAAAGAAGCTCATCGTAATGGAGATTCTAATGTTACGCAAAGGGAAATAGATTTAGCATATGGTTTAAGAGATTTCCAGGTACGTACAAAATTATTCGGGCCCACCATACGTACATGGTGGAACATCATATCCTAACTAAAACCCCAAACCACTATTTTGATTTCATATCATTGCTAGAATAGTTTTCCTTTTCATCAATTTCTTGAACTATATTAAAGGTAGCTTCTCTTCATTTATGAGTCTAACATATTTTTTTTTACTTAAAAGGTGGAATAACCAAGATAAAAAGTTGAAGGATGATCTTGTACATAGTATGACCTAGCTTTTTGGACCTCGTGAATTCGAGAGAAACAAGCTCCTTGAAAGAGCTGGTTTATGTTTGAAGTATATTAGGGACCAGTACAGGAAATATTTAGAGGTTAACCCAAGGCACGAGCGTCCGCCCTGTGTTCTTGAGGCTGAGTGGCAGGGTTTGATTTTGGATGGAAAGTATAAAGCCGACATGAAAAAAGGAATTACGCCAGTAGAGAGTAGAGCAAGGTATGTGATACTTTTGAGAATGTAATTATGTACTAATTAACCTCTAAATTTTTCCTAGATACTTTTGATTATGTAATTATGTAAGAATGTAATTATGTACTAATTATGTACTGGTCTCTAACATATTTCAAACTTTTCATAGATTGCCTGACACATCAAAGGCAACAAAGGCAAGATTAGAAAAGCACGGGACACACAAGCTCGGCTCTGGTGGTTTTTCCAAACTTCAAGCACGAGTTGTAAGTATTAGTAAATGAAAACTTGTATCAATTTTTTTATATATTGCAAGGAAATTTTTTTTGATCAAACAATGCAAGTAAAATTCACCATACCAAGAAAAAATGTAGGGGTCAGAGTTCAATAGATGCCTCATAGAAGAGGACAAGAGAATTGGCTTCCAACAAGGCTATAGAGCCGTGGCTGAACGGCTACGAGCTGAAATCAGTGTGCAAGGTTCAAATAATGATGCATCTGAGCCACAGGTAAATAAGCTAAATGAAATTTATTTCAAATTGAATACTTTACCAATTAGTCTATTTGATGTTAAGTTCTAATATAAAGTGAGTATATCTGTTTTAAGAAAGCAATGATAACAATGTGTAGGATATTGGAATGCAGCCTGACAATCCTTCTACACAATCTATGCATAATGAAGGTTCGCATGATGTGCATCCTAGTGGTGGAGGTATACATTTGCTATTAAAATTTTTATATGTAATTACAATTGGTGTTTGGATTAATGTAACATTTTGTATAGCAACTGTAGAGGATCGAGGGGTCGGTGCTCATGAGCATGTTGAGGTTGAGTCTAGACAAAATGATGTGGCCAGATCAGGTAATTAAAGAGCGCCACAGTTATGTTCTTTAAAATAATTAAATACTTGTAACAATTATAATTAAATATTTTAAATTTAACTCTTTTATTTGTTATTGTAGAGGACCCCCCTTTGCAGCAGCATAGGAATTTGAGATCATCAAGAACAAAGAACAAAACAACTGATGAGGGGGGTATTGATGATAACACTGATGCTCCTCTTAGAGCTTACATAGAAAAAAAAATTAGAAAGAGAAAAAAGAAATGATTGTCATCTAAATACCTTAATTGATAATGACTGAATTTTATGTCTCAATGAATTTAATTATGTGCTAATGAATGTTCATGAATTATGTGTTTATTTTCATATTGATGAATGTTGCGTGTTAACGAATCTAATGTGTTAATGAATGTTATCATGTGATATTGATTGAATGTTACATTTTATTAATAATTGAAAGAATGAATGAATGTTAGATGTTAACGGGGAATGTAGAGTGATGTTTAGGGGGAGGGGGTGGGGCCAAATGAGCTTCCACCTTCATGTGGTTGGCCTTGTTTAGTAGAGAATATTAAACTATATTCTCGAAACAAAGTGAAGCTCAATAAGATACTAAATGAGTCAAAATGGTTATCAAGGTCCTCTATCCATAAGATACTTGTAGTCAAAATGGTTATTAATAAGATACTTGTAGTCAAAATGGTTATCTAGGTCCTCTATCCATTCCATAAGTTCTTCACCATTCAAACTTCCTCCATAACAAGGAATGTGCTCTAGGTTAGTCATGAAGCCTAGCATGGACTCTCTGTCAGATAGAGCCACTATTTCAGAGCCTTTTCTGTGCATTTCCTTCAAGCACTGTACAGTGTACGGATGTGAAAGGGAGGGAAGACTAGTGTGGAAGTTAGAGTATTTATATCTTATGCTTTGAGAGTTTATTTGGTAGATTCAAGACACCTTATATCAAAGTTATTCCTTTTTCTTATCTGTTGTTCTGTCAAACCCTCATTTTTTGGGTTATTGCATTCAAATGGCCTTAACTTGCAAATAAACCATAGGATATCCTTTGTTCTTTGTAAAATGCAAGTTAAGGGGGTTTATTTTCATATTTTAAAAGCTTTGGAACAGGATACTAAGCCAGAGAATTTCAAGAGCAAGCCCTAGGTCAAGAATCTCAATGTTCTTGACTAGGAGTTGATGGATTATGCAAGATCAGAGGGTAGCGGCAAGTAAAGGACCTCAAACCTTGTTGAATCTAGATATTTAGAGCATGGTGGACATCTTCAAACTCTGATCTTGGTTTCATGCACCCATTTTCAATGCCTTGTTTTGGAACCCACACCCAAAGGCATGCATTAGGTCTGCGGACTCAATAAGGACATTGATATGCTGGAGTGGAGTCAGGGTCTGGGAGTTGGAGGATTGTTAGAACATCAAAAAGGGTACTCAAAAAACATATAACTTCATAAGGTCCTTTGTCAAATTGAAGAGTTATTGCTGCAGAATAGGTTTTGGAGACCTACTAGAGTCACTAGGTCTATTTGGACCCGTTTGGACCACGACACACAGTAGCATCTACAGATAAGAAGTTTGGTATGCAATGGTCTTGAAACCTCCTAAGAAATTCTTGGTATGCATTTGTGTGGTGCAAAAGCTTTGTTGAAAGAGAAAAAGAAGAAAAGAATAGAAATGATTTTTTTTCTTTTTATGTCATATACTGTAACCAACTACTTATAACTTGCAAAAATTATTATAACCATTTGAAATTGAAACTTAGTTTAATGTGAAACTGAGAACTGCTTTATTAGAGCTTTCTGTGATTTAGATTCAGACATCAAGAACATTGTTTGCCTAATATTGTGATTAATGTTTATTTATTAATATCTCATACTGACAAACAATTGATAATTGTAGGGAAAACGTCATTGGGGGTCTTTGAGGATCCACCAGAAGCCAAGGAGAAAATGTATTCAAATGCTAAAGATGGTGTAACAGTCCTTACAACTGTTGAACCTTGCTGTGTAGATCATCTCCGATTCTCCAAGTTCAACAGTACTGTGGTATTCCTTTGGATACTTCTAATGGTAAATTTCAGACATCAAGTTCTTTTCGTATGAAACTACTACATTTGTAATCTGTAGTTTTAAACTTTTAGTTTATAAATGTTCATCAGCTTTAGTTCGTATGCTGCCATTTCAAGTATGATTAATGAAGTTACCTTTATCACAGGATGAAAGTGAGCAGTCAGCATACTGGTACGGAGCTGGCAGCATTGATACGGTGACTAGGGCATCATTTAATGGTGGTATTGTGTTTTCCCGTATTTAGGGCATCGGCCTTTTGAAGCATTGCCTTCATCTTTCTTAAGTCTGAGTTTTAAGTTTGTTTATCTCTCTCGGCGCTGTTGAAAATACAAATGACAACGTTCTTGTTTGTTTTGCCCTTATATCCCGATGTGATTTCGCGGAGGGTTACGGCGCTGTTGAAAACACAAATGAAAACACAAATCCCTTGTGTAATTGCCACTTGAAGGAGGACAGTCACTGTAAAGACAACATGATAATGTACACTTACAGTGAGTGTACATTATCATGTTGTCTTTAGAGTGACTATCCTCATTTGTTGAAGAAGAAAAGCATTAATGTGGCTGAATAGCAATACATTCAAGTGGCAATTACACAAGGGACAGTCACTGTGAGATGTCCTCATTTGTGACTATCCTTACAGTGAGTGTACATTATCATGTTGTCTTTAGAGTGACTGTCCTCATTTGTTGAAGAAGAAAAGCATTAATGTGGTTCAATAGCAATACATTCAAGTGGCAATTACACAAGGGACAATCGATCACTGTGAGATGTCCTCATGTGTGACTATCCTTGTCACAAATGAGGACATCTCACAATGACTGTCCCTTGTGTAATTCAAGTGGCAATTACACAAGGGACAGTCACTGTGAGATGTCCTCATTTGTGACTGTCCTTACAATGAGTGTACATTATCATGTTGTCTTTAGAGTGACTGTCCTCATTTGTTGAAGAAGAAAAGCATTAATGTGGTTCAATAGCAATACATTCAAGTGGCAATTACACAAGGGACAATCGATCACTGTGAGATGTCCTCATGTGTGACTATCCTTGTCACAAATGAGGACATCTCACAATGACTGTCCCTTCTGTAATTGCCACTTGAATGAGGATAGTCATTGTAAAGACAACATGATAATGTACACATACAATGAGTGTACATTATCATGTTGTCTTTACAGTGGCTGCCCTCATGTTGTATATTCTTCTCAGTAGATGCTACTATGTGCTAGGGAACTTCTTAGAACTGTTGGTATATTCTTACAACTTGTTACACCTGGCATATTCTTCTCTGTAGATGCTATTGTGTGCCATGGTCCAAATAGGCCCATAAATGTGGTTGAATAGCAATACATTCAAGTGGCAATTACACAAGGGACAGTCACTGTGAGATGTCCTCATGTGTGACTGTCCTTGTCACAAATGAGGACATCTCACAGTGACTGTCCCTTGTGTAATTGCCACTTGAAGGAAAAAAGCATTAATGTGGTTCAATAGCAATGTATTCAAGCGGCAATTACACAAGGGATAATCACTCTGAGATTTCCTCATTTGTGACTATCCTTACAGTGAGTGTACATTATCATGTTGTCTTTACAGTGACTGTCCTCATTTGTTGAAGGAAAAAAGCATTAATGTGGTTCAATAGTGATGCAGAGTAGTCAGGGCTTTTAGAATATACAAATATACATCCTTAACTCTCATTCCACCAAGGAAGAAGGAATTCCAATGGTTGAAACGTGAGTTAAGGTCTTTACATCAGTCAAACCCTAAAAATGAGGGTTTGTAAACAATGCACAGAAAATTTGAAATAACTTAGATATAAAATAAAGAGAATCAATCAAACCAACTTCCAAAGCATTAGATGTCACTATTACAACTTCCAGGCAAATTTTATCATCCAACCACCATCCGTATAGCCGTACAGAGTTCATTTTTCACCAGAAATGCACTAAAATAGGGTTATTTTTATTTTTTATGAAAGCAAAATGATTACAATACTGGTTCTCTGTCTGTCTTCGACCATTTGAAGCCTAAAATAGGCTCTCCAAATGTTGGTTCAACCATCTAGGTGGTTAGAACAGTTTATCCAACAAATGTCAACTTTGCTAAGCAACTTTTAAAGTTGCATTACAACTTTGCAAACAACTTTGCCGAGAAGGTTAAAAATGTGTTGTGAAACTTTAGGAACCTTATTAAAGTTATTTTGGACCTTAAAACTTCTTAACAACATCTAAAAGACACCTAATAAACACTTACTATGCTCATTTCATCCAAGGACTCAAAAGATGCCCAAGGTTTATAAGTCACCAAGGGGTCTTGTGTCCAACAAGTAGATGTTTATAAGGAGATAAAATCAATCCTTAATATTTATTACAAACCAAGAAAACATCTAAAACTCCTATTCTAATTTATTGTCATTCAAAAAGACTCTGATTTGTCATTCAAAAAGACTCTAATTTGTCAATCAAAAGGACCTTTCACCAGTCAATCCTTCAAAGCTCCAAGGTGAAAATCTTATGTTCCAATTGATAGGATTTGACTCCTTGGCTTCATGGAAACTTCCTTCAATCATGGTGTCTTTGGCTTGCATTAGGGATGCCCCTGCATCAAATAGCAATGCATTCAAGTGGCAATTACACAAGGGACAGTACATGCCCATTAAAGTTGGTGTTTTGTTATCCAGCATGACAATGGAGACAACATACTCTGTGTCAATTTTACTGATCAAATTTCCCTCCGCCAGGCAAAGCAACAATCTGGGTATGATAAGGTGAAATTTTGTAGTCCTTTTGGGTATGATAACAGTTCCAGTTTCCAATAAGATGGTTCATTTTTATAATCTAGCTTCAATTTCTCTTGTGAAAATCTTTTTTTCATTTTATGGGTGGTAAAATATAATTATTATGCTAGAGGTGTGTACTTATGGATGATAATGAAACAAAATGATAAGATTTAAGACTCTTGTTTTTTTTTTAAATAGCAATTTAAGTTTCCTTCTATTATAAATTACTGTTTTTCTATTTTTTAATGTATCTTTCCAAATCTTTTATATCAATTTTATTTATGAAATATAAATATATTAATAATGTTTTAGTGTTTTTAGGATTAGTTTATATCAATTCTATGTATCATCATTCATCATTCAATTGTCAGTATTATTAATTTAGACTGTGCAATTGTAGAACTACTCGAATATGGGTTGGATGGATACTCAAGCAGGGGAACCCTCCTCAAATATCTCAAGCAGTGAACTTGGAAAAATGTGTCCTGAAGGAACCCTTTCCATCAGAGAGATAAAAGTACAAACAAGTAAAAGAAGCAGGCTCTGCAAATATGTTTTTGAGAAGAAAAATGATAGATTATTGGAGTATGGTTCATGAGGTATATCTAAAAAGACATTTTTTTTCTTATTATAATAAAAGAGGAAGTTGTGAATGTCAAAGTTGAGTGAAACAAAAATTATTTTCATCAAATTTTGTTAGGCTTGCTTTTGGGAATAGTTTCTTACAATATTGCTATTAAGATTTTTATTGTGTAGTTTTTAGATTAGGTTTATAAAATTATATTTCATGAGTAGTGATTCATATTAATCAATTAACGATACTTTTGGAAGGTATTTTCAATGTGTCAAATTTTGATATTTTTACAAGAATTAGATTGTGTAATTTTTTTAATTAAAGTCATTGACTCATATTTCATAAATAATAGTTCTCATGAATCCATCTCTTATAAGATTGAATAGTCTATTTAGGAAGTATTTTTGATAGTATGTCAAATTATGATATTACTATTACCATTAGATTGCATGGCTTTGAAGTCAACCTCGTTGACCCATATTCTTCTCTATAGATGCTACTATGTGCTAGGGAACTTCTTAGAACTGTTGGTATATTCTTACAACTTGTTACACCTGGGATATTCTTCTCTGTAGATGCTACTATGTGCCGCGGTCCAAACGGGCCCATAAATGTGGTTGAATAGCAATACATTCAAGTGGCAATTACACAAGGGACAATCAATCACTGTGAGATGTCCTCATGTGTGACTATCCTTGTCACAAATGAGGACATCTCACAATGACTGTCCCTTCTGTAATTGCCACTTGAATGAGGACAGTCACTGTAAAGACAACATGATAATGTACACATACAATGAGTGTACATTATCATGTTGTCTTTACAGTGGCTGCCCTCATGTTGTATATTCTTCTCTGTAGATGCTACTATGTGATAGGGAACTTCTTAGAACTGTTGGTATATTCTTACAACTTGTTACACCTGGGATATTCTTCTCTGTAGATGCTACTGTGTGCTGTGGTCCAAACGGGCCCATAAATGTGGTTGAATAGCAATACATTCAAGTGGCAATTACACAAGGGACAGTCACTGTGAGATGTCCTCATGTGTGACTGTCCTTGTCACAAATGAGGACATCTCACAGTGACTGTCCCTTGTGTAATTACCACTTGAATGAGGACAGTCATTGTAAAGACAACATGATAATGTACACAAGTACCATGAAGGTAGTTGCAAGTTACGGCTGTTTCATTGCATACCCGAAACAATGAAGATGTTACGGTCCACAAAATGTTTGTGCTTGAAAGATGAACAAATAAAATTAAACTTCTAAATAACCAAAGCCGCTAACAATAAATTCAACACAGATATGTCCTCATTTCAGGGTATTTTAGCTCTGTAATAGCTGAATACCAGATTACATAATAATGACAAAAGAAAAATAAACCCAATGTACTCAGAAATTGTAGCTGTGATTTCGCGGAGGGAATCTCTCTCGGCACTGTTGAAAATACAAATGACAATGTTTCTCTACATTATCATGTTGCCTTTACAGTGACTGTCCCTTGTGTAATTGCCACTTGAAGGAGGACAGTCACTGTAAAGACAACATGATAATGTACACTTACAGCCCGTGTACATTATCATGTTGTCTTTAGAGTGACTATCCTCATTTGTTGAAGAAGAAAAGCATTAATGTGGCTGAATAGCAATACATTCAAGTGGCAATCACACAAGGGACAGTCACTGTGAGATGTCCTCATTTGTGACTGTCCTTACAGTGAGTGTACATTATCATGTTGTCTTTAGAGTGACTGTCCTCATTTGTTGAAGAAGAAAAGCATTAATGTGGTTCAATAGCAATACATTCAAGTGGCAATTACACAAGGGACAATCGATCACTGTGAGATGTCCTCATGTGTGACTATCCTTGTCACAAATGAGGACATCTCACAATGACTGTCCCTTGTGTAATTCAAGTGGCAATTACACAAGGGACAGTCACTGTGAGATGTCCTCATTTGTGACTGTCCTTACAATGAGTGTACATTATCATGTTGTCTTTAGAGTGACTGTCCTCATTTGTTGAAGAAGAAAAGCATTAATGTGGTTGAATAGAAATACATTCAAGTGGCAATTACACAAGGGACAATCGATCACTGTGAGATGTCCTCATGTGTGACTATCCTTGTCACAAATGAGGACATCTCATAATGACTGTCCCTTCTGTAATTGCCACTTGAATGAGGATAGTCACTGTAAAGACAACATGATAATGTACACATACAATGAGTGTACATTATCATGTTGTCTTTACAGTGGCTGCCCTCATGTTGTATATTCTTCTCTGTAGATGCTACTATGTGCTAGGGAACTTCTTAGAACTGTTGGTATATTCTTACAACTTGTTACACCTGGGATATTCTTCTCTGTAGATGCTACTGTGTGCTGTGGTTCAAACGGGCCCATAAATGTGGTTGAATAGCAATACATTCAAGTGGCAATTACACAAGGGACAGTCACTGTGAGATGTCCTCATGTGTGACTGTCCTTGTCACAAATGAGGACATCTCACAGTGACTGTCCCTTGTGTAATTGCCACTTGAATGAGGACAGTCACTGTAAAGACAACATGATAATGTACACAAGTACCGTGAAGGTAGTTGCAAGTTACGGCTGTTTCATTGCATACCCGAAACAATGAAGATGTTACGGTCCACAAAATGTTTGTGCTTGAAAGATGAACAAATAAAATTAAACTTCTAAATAACCAAAGCCGCTAACAATAAATTCAACACAGATATGTCCTCATTTCTGGGTATTTTAGCTCTGTAACAGTTGAATACCAGATTACATAATAATGACAAAAGAAAAATAAACCCAACGTACTCAGAAATTGTAGCTGTGATTTCGCGGAGGGAATCTCTCTCGGCACTGTTGAAAATACAAATGACAACGTTTCTCTACATTATCATGTTGCCTTTACAGTGACTGTCCCTTGTGTAATTGCCACTTGAAGGAGGATAGTCACTGTAAAGACAACATGATAATGTACACTTACAGCCCGTGTACATTATCATGTTGTCTTTAGAGTGACTATCCTCATTTGTTGAAGAAGAAAAGCATTAATGTGGCTAAATAGCAATACATTCAAGTGGCAATCACACAAGGGACAGTCACTGTGAGATGTCCTCATTTGTGACTGTCCTTACAGTGAGTGTACATTATCATGTTGTCTTTAGAGTGACTGTCCTCATTTGTTGAAGAAGAAAAGCATTAATGTGGTTCAATAGCAATACATTCAAGTGGCAATTACACAAGGGACAATCGATCACTGTGAGATGTCCTCATGTGTGACTATCCTTGTCACAAATGAGGACATCTCACAATGACTGTCCCTTGTGTAATTCAAGTGGAAATTACACAAAGGACAGTCACTGTGAGATGTCCTCATTTGTGATTGTCCTTACAATGAGTGTACATTATCATGTTGTCTTTAGAGTGACTGTCCTCATTTGTTGAAGAAGAAAAGCATTAATGTGGTTCAATAGCAATACATTCAAGTGGCAATTACACAAGGGACAATCGATCACTATGAGATGTCCTCATGTGTGACTATCCTTGTCACAAATGAGGACATCTCACAATGACTGTCCCTTCTGTAATTGCCACTTGAATGAGGACAGTCACTGTAAAGACAACATGATAATGTACACATACAATGAGTGTACATTATCATGTTGTCTTTACAGTGGCTGCCCTCATGTTGTATATTCTTCTCTATAGATTCTACTATGTGCTAGGGAACTTCTTAGAACTGTTGGTATATTCTTACAACTTGTTACACCTGGGATATTCTTCTCTGTAGATGCTACTGTGTGCTGTGGTCCAAACGGGCCCATAAATGTGGTTGAATAGCAATACATTCAAGTGGCAATTACACAAGGGACAGTCACTGTGAGATGTCCTCATGTGTGACTGTCCTTGTCACAAATGAGGACATCTCACAGTGACTGTCCCTTGTGTAATTGCCACTTGAATGAGGACAGTCACTGTAAAGACAACATGATAATGTACACAAGTACCGTGAAGGTAGTTGCAAGTTACGGCTGTTTCATTGCATACCCGAAACAATGAAGATGTTACGGTCCACAAAATGTTTGTGCTTGAAAGATGAACAAATAAAATTAAACTTCTAAATAACCAAAGCCACTAACAATAAATTCAACACAGATATGTCCTCATTTCTGGGTATTTTAGCTCTGTAACAGCTGAATACCAGATTACATAATAATGACAAAAGAAAAATAAACCCAACGTACTCAGAAATTGTAGCTGTGATTTCGCGGAGGGAATCTCTCTCGGCACTGTTGAAAATACAAATGACAACGTTTCTCTACATTATCATGTTGCCTTTACAGTGACTGTCCCTTGTGTAATTGCCACTTGAAGGAGGATAGTCACTATAAAGACAACATGATAATGTACACTTACAGCCCGTGTACATTATCATGTTGTCTTTAGAGTGACTATCCTCATTTGTTGAAGAAGAAAAGCATTAATGTGGCTGAATAGCAATACATTCAAGTGGCAATTACACAAGGGACAGTCACTGTGAGATGTCCTCATTTGTGACTATCCTTATAGTGAGTGTACATTATCATGTTGTCTTTAAAGTGACTGTCCTCATTTGTTGAAGGAAAAAAGCATTAATGTGGTTCATTAGCAATGTATTCCCAGCATCTGTACCTGCATCTCTCTTATATACTACAAGTTGCTTGCCATTAGAAATTGCAGTTGCCTCACGTGACATTGATGGTGAAGTGTTCTTTTCAAAACCATCATCTGTGGTTACCAATGCTCCTATTTTAGGCAATAAGTTTGTTGCATTCCATGAGCCATTGGTCAAGTTTCTTCTACGAGCTTCTGATGCCTCAAAATCTAAGCAGCGCCTACGCATGCCTCGTTGTGGTTGATTATCATTCTGTACATGAATTATAATGAGTAATCAGTTTTGGGCCTTGGAATCTTGTATGTAACATGCACAGGCATTTCATGGCTAAATGAATCTATTTTAAAAGCATCAACTTTTCTTACATGATGCTGGATACATAAGTAGAACAAGCGTATATCAAATTGGAAGCAATCAGAACTCCATAATGACATATTATTTAGAGTACTCTTCAGTTTAAGTAATAATGCATATATTGACACTGTAAAGACAACATGATAATTTACACTCACTGTAAAGACAACATGATAATGTACACTCACTGTAAGGACAGTCACAAATGAGGACATCTCACAGTGACTGTCCCTAGTGTAATTGCCACTTGAATGTATTGCTATTCAGCCACATTAATGCTTTTATTCTTCAACAAATGAGGATAGTCACTCTAAAGACAACATGATAATGTACACTCACTGTGAGTGTACATTATCATGTTGTCTTTAGAGTGACTATCCTCATTTGTTGAAGAATAAAAGCATTAATGTGGCTGAATAGCAATACATTCAAGTGGCAATTACACTAGGGACAGTCACTGTGAGATGTCCTCATTTGTGACTGTCCTTACAGTGAGTGTACATTATCATGTTGTCTTTACAGTGGATGTCCTCATTTGTTGAAAGAAAAAAGCATTAATGTGGTTCATTAGCAATGTATTAAATAAATTTTTTTTTTATAATCCACCCACGGGCGTCGCAATTGTGACGGTAACCCGTCGCAATGCGATGCAGGCGCCCGTCGCAATTGCTTGGGAGGTCCGTCACGATTGCGACGGCCCTCCGAAGCCATGCGATGGGGGGGCAACACCCATGCCGCTAACAAATCTTAGTCACATTGCGACGGGATATGTGTCGCAATTGCGACGGCTACCCATAGACGTCGCAATTTGTGACTAAAAAATAGCGACGTCTATGGGTGTTGCTATTGCGACACATAGCTGTCACAATTGCGACACATAGCCATCGCAAAATGCCCCCAAATGTATTAGTGCGGGCCTTCCTTATATAGGCAATTTCCACCACCCGAGAAGGTTCCAAAAATTTAGCCTTTTAGGCCGATTAAACATGGAATTATTTAATTTTTACAATTATTACAATAGGGTCAGCTCAAAGAAAATACAAAATATGTTTTTAGGTAACCCAACTTCTGGAGGCCATAAATTTTTAACCGTAGCTCCGTTTTTCTATTGTAACCACTTTTTAGAAATACCATGACGAGATCTACAGTGCTTAACTCACGCAAGCTCCAGCCAGCCAGGGGTCGATAGTGATCCAGAGCCTCTAAGGCCTTCAAAAATGAGCTCAAAGATTTCATACCCAAAAACCTCAATAACTTCACCAATACTGATTATGTGGCAATGAAAGTCAACTTGTAGGCTAAAATGACTGAGATGAACCTCCACCTATGAAATTAGAACATTTCAAGATTGTATGACCAACTTACTAAAAATAGTAAGTTTCCATAAATAGTAGCTCTGCACAAGATAGCCCTTATTGAAAACAAAACCAGAAATATTTTTGGGTGATGCAAGATCGCTCTTACACCTAGGATGCTCTTGCATCAACATTGGTCACAGGAGGTGGGAGAGTCAATCCATTAAGGAGACCTCAATCCCAATTTACTGTCTATGTCACAAAACTCAAGAACAGTCACAACACCAATTCAATTACTCATGGCAACATTCTTACATCATGTTCCAAACATTAACATATTCCCAAATAAATTTGAAGGCCCAATCTTGGCTGACTGTACCCATGGGACAATACACTGAATGCAGATAAATGTTTTAGTTTATTGATTGGAAATCATTACAATACTCCACTACATATTTAACTCCACATCTTGTCCTCCACTCACATGGATCTTCATTGAAATAAACTCCCATTCTCCAAAAACCCAACTAACTGTCTAAAACTAGTCTAAGAGAAGTTTCAACACTGACTATCTAACAAAATATGATTAAAAGTGTTGTCAAGTTGACAACCAATATTATCAACTCGACAAAATGACTCTAGTACTCCTTTTTGGACTTTTATAAAGTTTTAAAACAACATTTTCAAACCCCACTAACCTTCTAATCCCCTTAGGAGCCTTATAGGCTTTTAGTTGCATTAAAATGCAACTTTACATCTTTTTGGCATTTTTGCACTTTTCAGTGCATTTACATATTTCAATGGCATTAATTTCCATATTATGAACACATACATCCTTATAGGTCCTTGACCTTTACATAAGTCCTTGGATCACTCAAGTGACCCCAAGGTTACATCCTTAACCCTCATGCCATTTAAAAGCTTACATGACATCATTTGTGATCCCATTAACCAATGATCACAATCATTACAAAATATGATGTAAACAACATAAAATGACAAATTATGGTCCATTACAATGCAAAGTGAAATTAGATGGTCTTGTCCCATCACCCTATGATCCATAGTGACCCTGGTATGCATCTATGGTTCAGGCTCTTTCCTTGGTGCTCCTACACCATCTATCCAATTTTTATTCTAACTTTTGGGTCAAGCATGAGTGGAATTGATGTGATTAATCATTTGAATTTGACAATGCCATTTTTCTTGGCTCAAAAAGTGTTTGGGTTACTTCATTTGATGTGTACACCATGTTTGGGTCAAAACCTTGTGATTTAAAATGTACACCTTGTCTTGGGTCAAAAGGTACTTGTGTCTCTTCACTTGAGATGAACATAGGTTGGTATGAAATTTTTCACCTTTTAGAAGCTTGAGACCTTTTTACAATAGGAATGATGTCTAAATGCCCCTAAGGATATAGGAGGTGTATGCAAAATGCACCTTCTTAAAGGATTTTAAGGGTTTTTGAAATGATATGCAACTTAGGATATGAAAAGTGCAACTTGTTTTAGATTTTTGAAAAAGTTTGAAATGCAACTTAGGAAATACAAGAAAATGACTATGTTTATGGATTTTTTGAAATGATTATGCAAAATGCAATTCTTCTTTTGGATTTTGAGGTTTTTGAAATTATTATGAAAAACTTAGGATATGCAATCATGCAATGTATGTAAAATATGTTTTTGGAGTTTTGAAGGGATTTTGAAAATGATTATGTAACTAAGGGTATGCAATATGCAATTTGACTTTGGATCATGAAGGTTTGAAATGAATATGAATTTGGATGTTTGACTTTGAATTTTGGAAAATGATAATTCAAGACTATGGTATGCAATGCTATATTTTTTTTTGGATTTCAGACTTTGAAAAATCTTACAAATACATACATAAGGGTAGGACCTTAAGTAATTGAATCAGACCTTGACTTTTTTGAGGATCAAAAGGAAACAATTAAAGGATAAATAACCAAGTAAAACCCATCATGAAAAATATTAGGCATTCAATTAATGATAGAAGGACATGTGAAGGCTTGACCATTGAGGTCATTTGAAGAAGAAAAGGGGTTGTGAATGAGTTGAAGTGTTGGGTGTGTGAAAATGAGGTATTGTTCGAATGATTTTGGAAGTCTTGAAGAGGTGAGTGTTGTTCCAAAACAACAAGATATGAAGAGTTTTAGTATGAGAAGGTATGGGTCCATTAACCTACACATCAAACTCATACAAAACCCATCAATAAAATTCAAGATACACCACTACTAAATTCTCACACCCAAGTTGAGAGATTTGTTAAATATAGGTTTGTAACTGCTACTGCCAACTCCCCCTTCATAAGTGAAAAAATTCTAATATCAAAATTTGAAGCATGTTGTCGCTCCCAAGGAAGATGTAGAGCATAAGGATGAGGAGAATTTTGGAAGGGGTAGAGACAATTTTCCACCGCTACCACCCCTTCCTATCAAAGGGCGAGGAATAATGTGTAGGTTTTGTTTGAATATCACCAGTTTCATCACCGATCATCTTTGGACATCATGGACTTCCCCTACCAGACCAAAATGGTGGTGGCATAGGGTTTATAAATGCCTCTTGGCTATGTAAGGTGTAGGGCTTTGCATAGTAGTGGGACAAAGATACCCATAACAGAGGTCTTAGAGGGATGAAGACCATAAAATGACAATTCGTGGAGGGTTTTATTGTTAAATTATAGAATCAACTAAAACATGAGAATACATAAGATATTGTTTTCCAAAACTTACAGGTGGTGTCAAGAGATGCGTAGGTGGTGTTGAGAGATGCCCTCCTTCCCTCCTTCAGCTCTTCTTTATGCACAGATTAAAAAATGAGATAAAATGAAACCATCTTTTTTCTAAAGTTATATCCCCATGCTGGTTGTAATTATGACAACATGTCATAGTTGTTGTAATTCCAACCAACATAGGAATGGATTAAAAAAAACAAAATTTTCCTTCTATAAACCGACCAAGGAAAACCATTTTAATGCTTGGTCAGAAATGTTGGTCAGAAATGTGGGTCAAATGTATTAGTGGGAGTTGGCATTGCAAGGAATAATTTCTTTTTTAGAAGTGTATAGGTATGTGGTACTTGTCAAATCAACATTAGAGTTCCTTGATTTGAAATAAAATGTCAAGAACAAACCAAGAAACTAATATGGAGGAAGTACTTGGTGCCATCATTAGTGTGCAATGCATGACTTATCGTATTCAAAGTCTACTTGTCCATCATGCCAAGATACTATATATTGACCTAGTCAAACCCCAAATGGGGTGGTATGAAGAATCATAAAATGAAAAAAACAAGGATGACGTTCAACTTCCAAGTTGGACACCAAGAGATGAATATGTTACACCACCATCCAAAGAAAACAACCTACAGGGTGGCATGTTTGAGCACAATGACACAGAAGTTCATGTGGAAGATGAAATTTCATTAATTACTTCGTAAGAGGAAAATGTTGAGAATAAAATAAAGGAAGCAATTGGTTTCATCCAAGAAAGAGAAATTATAGGAAGCAAAGATCAACATTTGGAAATAGTCAAAGAGATACAAGAAGATTATTACAAATTTGAAGAGGATGAAATCCTTGGTGAAATTTCATCTATGGTTTAGGATGAAGTTATTGAAGGTGAATTATGAGAAGTTTGAAACATCCTTGGAGGGGAAGATAATTAAGTGGATGAGTTGAAAAAATAACTACAAGTTATCATAGGTGAATCCAGATATGAAGAACAATTTGGTAGAGCATTACAAAGAATCATGACTACCACATTCTTTGGGGGGGTGTTGAAAGACCTCAAGGAAGAAATACAAATGGACTCATTGTGTAATACCCACCCGTAGGATGCTTTTTAGTTTGCTTTATGTTTTAGATGTATGACCGAATTCTTTTAGGTCACTTTCCATGTGATCGATTATTGTTTTATTAATGATGATTATGGATTATTATCATATGTTTATCAAGTGTATGCGTAGATTAGATGATGATGCTTCATGATGTTAGATTACATGTTTTATATTGAATACGATGTACTTACCCCATACTTGCATGTGTATGGTGATTATGTGTATGTATCTGTTTGACGTGCTTGTGTGGTAGAGGACGGAGGCGTAGTTACTCGCATAGTCGAGATCCACACGTCTGACCGTACCCTATCATTGTCTGTTATATATTGTATGTACATGCTTTGTCTTCTGATGACAGGTTCACAGGTACAGGGCATCGTCTTCCCTGAATTGGCAGGAGTGAGCGTGCCCACAAACATTCGTCTCAATGGTAAAGAGGGGAGATAATTCACAGACCCAAACCCTAACCCTAGCCTAATTGTCCTATAATTGGACAAGTTTCTGTTTGACTACCTTACCCGAATTCACCTGGTTGGTATGAATTCGTGGATCCCGTTCTTGAGTCTGTGCACATTTTCAATTTGCTTGGTTTATTGTGCCTGAATTTGATTGTGCTTGATTAAGTGGATTTATGATTATTCAGGTGATTTTATATGTTTATTTATGTTAGGACTATAGTTGAAATTAATGATTTAATTATATTCCTATGTGTAATTTAGAATATTGTCCAAAGTCAATTATTTGATTAAATGGAATTAATTGATTATTTAATTGAAGTTGGATTTAATTATGTTTGAATGTATAATTAAATAATTGAATATTTTAATGCATGCTTTAGGATGTATTAAATATTTAATTTATTTAATTTGGTTTTGATTATTAACATGTGCTCAAATGGTAAATGTTTAGAATTATGCTTGTTTATATTATTAAGTAATTAAATAATTAATTGCATGAATTTGTGATGCATTGATTATTTAATTTATTTAATAAATCAATTTAATTTATTACATGTGCAAAATTGAAAAAGGGATTTGTGTTCAAAAAGATAACAACTAGTTTTAGAAAGACAAGTTGAGTTGTGCATTTAAATGATATTTTAAATTAATTAATTGTAATTTCTTTCAATTTTGGAGTTTGAGTTGAATTAGGAGTTGTCTTATGAGTCACTTTTCTGATTGGAGTTGAACTCTGAGTTATCTGTTGAGTTGTCTTCTATGATTTCTTGGATGTTGGAATTGAATTCCTATTAGGGGAATTTTGCTTTCATTTTTGGGGAGACAGGTTTTGGAGAGGAATTTTGGAGAAGGCTTGTGTGTTTGGCATTTTGAAGATTTGTGGAATGTTGTGGCTGCTTGTTGAATTGAATCTCTCCATGCTTCTGGATTGGGCACCTGGTTGCAAATTAGTTTTCAAATCTGCAGGTTGTGTTTGAATTTGGAGAGAATTTGGTTCTCATATCTACAGGGGTTTCTATTTTAAATCTGTTTTTGGCATTGGATCTAAGGTAGGCATTGTATTTTGTCTGTTATCTCTATTTTCACATCTATTTGTCTTTCAGTACTTTTATAGTTTTCTATTTGGTAGATTTGTGTATTTGATAGATCTTGGTATTTAGAAAACCCTTATGTAGTTAATTTGTGTATTTTATTATTACTTGGCATCGTGCCGTTATGCTGGCCAAATTTCATTGATTAATTGTTCATGGTTTGCCTATAAATCGATAAATTAATTCTGTTGTATAGTTGAACTATAGAGGCTGTAGAAAATTCAATTCTATTGAGAAAGAAAATCAATTTGAGTAGAAAACCCAATTCTGGTATAAAATATATTCTCTATTTAAATAAATACTCTGGTTGTGCAAAAAAAAAATTCTTCATGAACATAGTAAATTGTTTGTTTTGGGAAAGGAGTAGATTCATATCACAAAAGTATTTAAAATTTTGTTTATAAAAGAAATTCCTAAATGTTAAATTTATTCTGTGTAAAAAAATTTGTGTTTGTTAAATATCCTATTTCCAAATTTGATTAAAATAGTAATATATATATATATATATATATATATATATATATATATATATATATATATATATCATGCTTTGTGAAGTTGAAAATTATTATCAACAAATTAAAAAAAAAAACTTATGCTTTGAGAGTGTGTTGTTTTTAATTAATAAACAAATTAAAAAAATATATATAAAATGAAATTCTTTTACTGCACGGTTTCCCATGGAGCGTGTGCAGTCCTTTAAGGACTGACGCACGGACCCATAGGGCCTGCCGTGCGTAGTCCCTATGGGACTGTCACGGGAGAGCCTATGGGCTCTGTCGCAGGGTGTTGGGTGGGGAGCCGTGGGCCCCCCCACACCAAAAGTTTTTGCTCTTAAAAATTTTGTTTTATAAAATTTGTTTTATATTTATTTATCATTAAATAATTTTATTGTTTAGTTTATATTGTAAGATAATATTTCTTTTGTAAATTAAATTAAGTTATGAAATTTTATTTTTATTTTATTATTAATTGTTATTTATTAATTAGTTAATGTTATTTGGGATTAATTGTTAATTAAAAATTTGTTAGTTAAATGAAATTTTTGAATGTAGCTTAAATAAATACTTGATTTATTATTTAGATTAGTCATATTAGATGGGTTTTCTAATTTGAATAATAGATAGTATTATTAATTCATGTAGGATAGAATTTATATTCTAGCTTGTATAAATGTAATCTTAAAATGGTTGCTCACAAATTAAGATTGTTAATTAGTTGAATAAATTTTATTCTTTTTGTTAATTAGATAAATGACTCTGTACTACCCTGTCCCCGGGAAATGTGGGATCGGTATTGCTTATTTAGCTCATTTCAGTAGTATGAATTAATCTTACAATTTGATCCTTTTGACACCTGTATTTTGAAAGTGTTAAGTTCTATATTGAAATTGGGTCTCTCATTCTGTTAAAGCCATAGTTCAACATTAGAGTTGATTCTTTATTTAGGACATTATAGTGATGTTTACGCTTATGTGAATTTAATCATGTTCATATGGAATTTGAATGATTATGGCTCAATTTTCATTTCTTTATTATGTGAGTGTTGACTTCTTATTTCTGAATTGCAATCTTGTGCATTATGTGATTTCGGGCATTAGATGGCCTAGGGGAAACAGAGGCAGGGTTATGTATCAATTGTACTTGCTTTCAGTATCATGTTTATGTGAGTGTTTATTCTGAATGTCATCTATGAATCAGTCTTGTGGGCTCTTATTGGTTAATATCTATTTTCTGGTATCTGTGTGATCTTTTGAGTTTCTATGTGGGAAACTGCATCTAGGATTACTTGGTTGCATACCTATTGGGTACTTATGGGATTATGAGCCTAGGAGAGATTGATTAAGTGTATCTTAGGGGAGTGGCTTACAATAGGGGCCGGGACCCAAAGTGGTCAGCACCTGGGTAACCTATTGTAGGTTATGTAATTAAGTGATAACATAGTAATGAAAACTTTATAGATCATTTAAGAAGATAATATAGAGTATGGTTATGGTTAGAATATCTCATATCTGAGAGAGAGTATTCTTATCCCACATGGATTTTATTGGGGGTCTGGGGCCCAGAGTGGTCAGTTCCAGGGTAACTCAATGCTTGAAGGTCCGGGGTCCAGAGTGACCAGTCTAGGGTAACTCAAGTAGTTAGACATGTGATGACACTCCCATAGCATGTAGCTTAAGTCATCTCCTGAGTTTCCATTCATGCCTCTGTATTAGTGTGTTTCTCCTTTCACTGTATTATTGTGTACCTTGAGTAGAGAGCTTCCAGGATTCCTTGCTCAGTGGTTTTATCCTTGTTTGGTTTTGGACATCCGATTGGGGTTTGTGGTTATCTCCTCAGCACAGTGGGAGTGGACCGTTTAGGTTCACAAGGTCAGGTGGTAGTGACTCTTTACCATTAGAGATTCGACTTCCTGGTGCTGGTGCTATGGATACTCTACAGTTGGATGCCTTCTTAGTTCTTCATTGTTGGTTTCTTATCATAGCTTCTTTATTGTAGTCCTATATTAGAGTATCGCATGTGATACCTAATATGGACATTGTACTTTTATGTTAGTTTTATTATTACATACCCTACGACATGTGCAGTGGATGTCAGTTTATTTATTATCATGGTTGTCCATGAGATTTGTTATATTGATGTAAGCTGTGATTGTATCATTCATGTTATGGAATCTTTTGTTATCTTTCTTTAGTTGTTTTATTTTGTTCTTAAGTAATTCTACGTCATGGGACCCTCGAGTTTTGTAATCTATGTTGAATGTTGTTCATGTGAGTAAATGGTAATTGCTTCCGCACTGTTGTGTATCTTGTATGTTAACTTTTTTTTAAAAAAAAAAATGTTAACCAAACTTAGTAGCAAGTTATAGGTTATCTTCTCTTGGGTTCCCTGGCGGGGCGTTACACATTGCTAAGGACATATCAGGACAAATAATTTGTTGCAAGTGGCATGAATCACCCTCAATTTTAACCTCCAAATATCTTGCCATCTAACATGCTATTTAATGATCAACTTGTGAATATGTTTGATGATTCTCTTGCTAGCTTTGAAGACACCATGCTTGATGAAATTCCACATGAAGAATTACAAGATGTTCATAAATAAAAAATGATTGGTAATTTCATATTAGATGATGAGGCTTCAAATGTATTTGGTGAGAATGTGCAAGATATGTTGAGTGATAACCAAGTCACCCCCATGGAATAAGAAAATGAAGAGAATTTTGGGTTGGTGCTTCAATGTGATATTGTATTTGAACAAGTTAAGGATATATTTGGAGAACTCATCAAAGAATCCTTGATTTTAAGGATGTGCTCGAGGAGACTCACAAGGATGTATGGCTTATGTTACAAAAGGATAAGCCTCCAAAATCTAGATTCTATGGGCCATAATTTCAACTCCTTCAAGTCTAGCAACTACTGCAAAGGTTTCACCATAATCAATTCCTTCTTCTTGAGCATATCCCTTGTAGACTAGTCTAGCTTTATTCCTTGTGACCTCTCCATTCTCATTCAGCTTGTTTCTGTAAAGCCACATGGGCATTCCCTTACAATATTCTGTAGGACAAAGCCTCGAACTATTACCCAGAACTATTCTGAACTGCCTAAGACAATAATACAGCCTTCCTTATATAGGCAATTTCCACCGCCCGAGAAGGTTCCAGAAATTTAGCCCTAAGGGCCGACCAAACTTATAATTATTTTATTTTTCAATTTATTACATCAAAGTCAGCTCAAAATAACTTTTGAAACCCGAACAGAAATTTTGAAGGAAAATTATTTTCTGCCATTTCAGGTGACCCGACTTCCGAAGATCATAAGTCATCACCAGTTGACCCGATTGACTATTATAACCCCATTTCGGAAATGCCACGAAGCGCTCTACAGGCTTGATCGGCGCAAGCACTCATCACCCAAATTTTTGACCTCATCCGGGGCCTCTAAAGCCTTCAAAACTGAGTTCAAAGTTTCTGTACCCTGCTGCCAATACCAAAAATCTTCAATATCTTCCAATATACACTTGATCTGGCAATGAAACTTTATTGGCAGACTTATATGACCAAAATGAACCTCCAAGAAAGAAATAAGATCATTCTGAGCACATACGAAAATTATCAAAAATAGTAACTTTCCATAAATAGCAGCTCTGCACAAAATAGCCCTTATTGAATACAAAAATAGAAATATTTTTGGGTGATGCAAGATTGCTCTTACACCCAGGATGCTCCTGCATCAGACACCTGGGGTAATTTGAGAAGTGACCCTGTCACGACTCAGGTGTGTAGAGGAAAACCAAGACGGTTAACCTCCTCCTTTGTTAGCCATGATAAATCTTCAACAGGTCGTCCTTTCCATTTGACCAGATATTCTTCATATGTCCTGTTCCTTGTGCTTCTGCCAACATGACTGTCCAGTATGTCTTCAATGTCCTTGATATCTGAACTAGTTGCTGGAATACTCCACTGTGCTGCTGTGATCTCATCTTCAACACCTCCTTCATGATACTCTATCAGATCTAAAATGTTAAACACTGGTGAAATATTTAGCTCAGTAGACAATTCTACCTCATATGCGTTTCCTGAATCATGTTTCTTTAGTATCCTACATGGTCCAAACTTCTTCATTTTCAGCTTGTTATATGTACCAACTGGAAACCGCTCCTTCCGCAAATGAACCATGACTTCATCACCAACCTGAAATTCCTTATACCTCCTTTTCTCATCTACCTTAGCCTTATACTGTGCATTCATCTTGGTAATATGCTTCCTCACCTCCTCATGGATGTTCTTCAAGTGTTCTGCAAAATCTTCAGCTTTAGCACTACTTATTTCTCCTTTATCTATCTTTCTCAATTCAGATGCATTTCTTCGACTACTTTCATATACAATCTGGAATGGTGATTTACCAGTGCTCCTGTTGATAGAATTATTATATGCAAATTCTGCCTGTGGTAAAATCAAATCCCATCCTGCTGGCTTATCTCCAACCAAACATCTCAACAAATTTCCCAAACTTCTATTCACCACCTCTATCTGTCCATCAGTCTGTGGATGATGTGATGAACTAAACTTCAAATCTGTCTTCAACTTCTTCCACAATGTACGCCAAAAATATCCAACAAACTTAGTGTCTCGATCTGAAACTATGGTCTTTGGCAAACCATGAAGTCTCACTACTTCTCTGAAAAATAATTCTGCTACATGAGCAGCATCATTAGTCTTCTTGTAGGGAATGAAATGTGCCATCTTTGAAAATCTGTCAACCACCACAAAAATTGAATCGTGTCCCCGCTGTGTCCTCGGTAAACCAAGAACAAAGTCCATGCTGATATCCTCCCAAGGCTTCTCTGGTATGGGTAATGGCTGATACAATCCTGTATTCTGCTTCACTCCTTTCACCATCTGACATACTCTGCAACTCTGTACAAACTTCTTCACATCTTGCTGCAACTGTGGCAAATAATAATTCTCACTAACCAAACCAAGGGTTTTATCACGACCAAAATGTCCAGCCAATCCTCCGCTATGCTTCTCCTTGATGAGATTCTCCCTCATAGAACTTCATGGAATGCACAACTGACTCCCTCTAAATAGCATATCATCCTGGATGATGAAATCCAACCATTTCATCCTGTCTAGAGTAACAGGTTCTGTGCAAGCTTTCCAAGCTTCACCAAAATCAGGATCCTCTGGATACAAATTCTTGAGTTCCTTGAACCCAACCACTTCAATCTACATTTCTGTCAGCAATAGTTGCCTTCTGCTAAGAGCATCTACAACCCTATTAGACTTTCCACTCCTGTGTTTCAAAACAAATGTATAACTCTGCAAAAACTCAACCCATTCCAAATGCCTTTGATTCAATTTTCCTTGACTATTCAAATATTGCAAAGCTTGATGATCAGTATACAAAACAAACTCCTTAGGAAGTAGATAATGTCTCCACTTCTTTAATGCCTGAACTATAGCATAAAATTCCTGATCATAAACAGAATACTTCCTCTTGGCATCATTTAACTTCTCACTGAAATAAGCAATAGGTTTACCTTCTTGGCTCATAACAGCTCCTATTGCAGTACCACTAGCATCACAATCTACTTGAAACACCTTATTAAAATTTGGAAGTGCTAAAACAGGTTGTTCTGTAACTTTTTGTTTCAACAATTGAAAACTCTTTTCTGCCCCATTAGTCCACTTAAACTCTTTTCTATCCCCTCTCATTGTTTCAGTCAAGGGTCCACAAATACTGCTAAAATTTTTGATAAACTTTCTGTAAAAGCTAGCTAGACCATGAAAAGATCTTACCTCAGTAGCACTCCTTGGAGTAGGCCATTCAAGGATAGCCTGTACCTTCTCTGGGTCCATTTTTAGACCTTCTGCTAAAACTACAAATCCCAAATACACTAACTCTTTCTTCACAAAACTGCACTTCTTCAAATTAATCAATAATTTCTCTTCTCTCAACTTCTCAAACACCATACGAATATGCATCATATGTTCCTCCAATGTCTTGCTAAAAATCAAAATATCATCTAGGTAAACAATGACAAACTTACCCAGAAATTCTTTCAGAACCTCGTTCATGAGCCGCATGAAAATGCTCGGTGCATTGGTTAGCCCAAAAGGCATGACTAACCACTCATATAGTCCTTCCTTTGTCTTGAATGCAGTCTTCCATTCATCTCCTTCTCTGATCCGAATCTGATGATATCCACTCTTCAGATCTATCTTTGAAAAATACACAGCTCCACTCAAACAGTCCATAATATCATCCATTCATGGCAATGGAAACCTGTACTTGATCGTGATCTTGTTTATTGCCCTAGAATCTGTACACATCCTCCATTCTCCATTCTTCTTTGGTGCTAATACCGCTGGTACAGCACAGGGACTCAGACTCCCTCGAATCAATCTTTTTTGTAACAGTTCATGCACTTGTCTGTTCAACTCCTCACTTTCTGCAGGTGTCATTCTGTGTGCTGCCTTATTCGGCAAACTCGCTCCTGGGATCAAGTCCATCTGATGACTGATCTTCTTGACTGGTGGTAATCCATCAGGCACGTTATCAGATACAATATCCTGAAACTCATTCAACAAATCTGCAACTTCTACAGGAACATCTTCTACTTCCTCTTTACCAGCTTTTGGAATTAAAGCAAAACATACATGCTCATGCCTCATACCATCTAGGAATTTCCTTCCATCAACAAATGTTATTCTTGCATTACCACATACCTTTTCTTCGGTCTCCTTCAATGGCTTTAGCTTATGTCGCACTCCATCCTTTGTCAGGGAATAGGTATTCGCACGACCATCGTGTACAGCACATCTGTCAAAGTACCACGGTCTACCCAATAACATATGACATGCATCCATAGAGATGATATCACATAGTACCTCATCTTGGTACCCGCCGATCTTGAACTTCACTAGGCATTGTTCATTGACCATGACCTTGTGGTCATCCTGTACCCAGGCAATCCAATATGGATGTGGGTGTTTCTGTCTCTTGAGTTTCAACTTTGTCACCATCTCTTCTGACACCAAATTGTCAGTGCTTCCACTATCAATAATCATATCACAACATTTACCTTCACACTTGCACCTGGTGTGAAACAGGCTTCTCCTTTGCTCAGGTTCATTCTCACCACTCAACATGACTCTTCTGTTAATCAACGTTTCTCCTCTTTCAGCATCTTCAGAATTTGATGATCTGGCATCTTCATCTACATGTGCAACTCTGGCCTGGCCTTCATTTCTCCTGTCTATTCTACCTTGGCGCTGAGGACATTCAAATGCCCTATGACCTTCTTCTCCACAGTGAAAACATGTTCCACGGAAGCCTCCTCGTCCAGATCCTTGTCCTCTTCCTCTTCCTCTCTGATCTCTATTATTCTGATCCTAGAAGTGATTGGAATTATTTCCATGCTGATTCTGACTGCTACTGGCCTCATCCTTCTTTTTCAAATCTTCATTTCGGCCACCATATGACCGTCCACCAGATCGTCCACCGCGACCTCTTCCATTTTGTCTGCTCTCAAACTTCTTGTTCAGCTTTTCCTCTACTTTTAGGGCAAATTGGTATGCCTCCTCAATACTGTTCATTCGAACCAGATTCAGCTCCTCCTGAATGCTTAGCCTTAACCCATTAAGGTATCGGGCAACTTTCTCCTTATCAGCTTCTGCATGGCCTATTCTGATGAGAAGTCGATAGAACTCCTCTGTATACTCCTGAACAGATCTTCCTGCTTGCTTCAAACTCTGCATTTTCTTCAGTAGGTCAAGCTCATAATCAACAGGAATGAACTGCCACTTCAATTTATCCACCATCCGATCCCATCTTGTGATTTTATCTTTCCCTCTTCTATTTTGCTCCAATTGAATTTCTTGCCACCAGATCTTCGCATGACCTTTCAGTTTGGCCTTCGCAAATTTGACTCTATCAGGATCGTCAACATCTTCGTACTCAAAATATTCCTCACATTCATTGATCCAGTCAATCAATTCCTCTGGGTTAAGATTTCCAGAAAATGTAGGAACCTCAATCTTAGGTCTTTTCCCAATCTTGGAAATGGCCCAAAAAAGTCTTTCTTCCTCCTGGTTCACAATTTCAACTTCTCCTGCTTGATATTCTTCTTCGGCTTCATCCTCGCTTTCATCTCTGACATTAAGATTCATTCCTCTACGAATCTCTTCTTGCAATGCTCGCACTTGTCTCTGCAGCTCTCTAACCTCAAGTGTTACGACACCAGCTCTTCCGCCACGTTCCCTTCGTGGAGGCATTTTCGCGATGCGCACTGAAACCCTAGCCACAGTCCTGGTGCAAACTACCTCACAGTCGGTGATCTGTTTACACACTCAAGAACTCCTGCTCTGATACCACTTGATGAAGGGTGCTCCCCTTAATACCACAAACACATAACAGAAATAGAGAAACAACAACAATATGCAAGAACAAAAAATTGGCTTCTTATTATCTCCACAAATGTGGAATTACAAACTTTCAGAATTACAATATGCAAAGCCACATGGGCATTCCCTTACAATATTTTGTAGGACAAAGCCTCGAACTATTACCCAGAACTATTCTGAACTGCCTAAGACAATAATACAGCCTTCCTTATATAGGCAATTTCCACCGCCCGAGAAGGTTCCAGAAATTTAGCCCTAAGGGCTGACCAAACTTAGAATTATTTTATTTTTCAATTTATTACATCAAAGTTGGCTCAAAATAACTTTTGAAACCCGAACAGAAATTTTGAAGGAAAATTATTTTCTGCCATTTCAGGTGACCCGACTTCCGAAGATCATAAGTCATCACCAGTTGACCCGATTGACTATTATAACCCTATTTCAGAAATGCCACGAAGCGCTCTACAGGCTTGACCAACGCAAGCGCCCGTCACCCAAATTTTTGACCTCATCCGGGGCCTCTAAAGCCTTCAAAACTGAGTTTGAAGTTTCTGTACCCTGTTGCCAATACCAAAAATCTTCAATATCTTCCAATATACACTTGATCTGGCAATGAAACTTTACTGGCAGACTTATATGACCAAAATGAACCTCCAAGAAAGAAATCAGATCATTCTGAGCACATACGAAAATTACCAAAAATAGTAACTTTCCATAAATAGCAGCTCTGCACAAAATAGCCCTTATTGAATACAAAAAAAGAAATATTTTTGGGTGATGCAAGATTGCTCTTACACCCAGGATGCTCCTGCATCAGTACCTTGTCTCAACTTACTTCTCATTTGCATGCCAACTTGCTTGTCTCTAATGATTTGATTCTCAGGATGGTGTCTTCTGACAAATCTAGCCTATATCTGATCTCTTTCTTGTGCATCCTGTTTAGGTTCATTTGCTTGCTCGGTATGTCCTTCCTGATTTTTGGTTTCTTCTTACTATTCTTTGATATTCTCTTCTTGGTGCTTGGTAGGTTGAGCTTGCGTCATCGGTAGGGGCTCTGGATGTTCAATGTAAGTGAATCTACCATAATATTTTGGTTCTTTAGTGCTTTCTTCACTGTTATTAGTATGAAACTCATCAACCCTGACATTAGTGCTTTCAATCATTTTGTTAGTCACTTTATTTAGACACTTATATGCTTTTCTTTTAGTAGAATATCCAAGAAATATTCCTTTGTCACCTTTTGAGTCAAAATTTCCATTTCTTTCATCTTTCAGAATAAAACATTTACTTCCAAAAATTCTGAAATAACTTGCTGTCAGTTTGAAACCAAATTATAACTCATAGGGTGTTTTATTTGTGTCCTTCAGTTGTACTTGGTTTAGAACATAAACAAATGTGCTAACTACTTCTCTCTAGTATGTCTGGGCAACATACTTTTCAATCATGAGTGTCCTTGCACAATCAACAATTGATCTATTCCTCCTTTCAGCAATACCATTCTACTGTGGTGTTCTTGGTGCAGAAACCTATCTTTTAATTCCACACTCATTACAAAAATTAGTAAATTCATTAGAAATAAATTCACCTCCTCTATTAGATCTCAATAATTTCAATTCCTTCTCAGTTTCTTTCTCTACTTTTGCCTTATACCATTTAAACATCTTAAATGCCTCTAATTTTTCTTTTACAAACATTACAATCATCAATCTAGTATAGTCATCAACAAAAAAAATGAAATACCTATCTCCATAATAGCTCTGAGTTCTCATGGGACCACATAGGTCACTGTGAACTAGCTCCAAAATTTTCTTTGTTGAGTAATCTTTTCTCTTAAAAATAGATTTTGTCATCTTACCTTTCTGACATTGATGACACATTACATGATCCGGCTTTGTTAGGCTAGGTAGACCTCTAACCTTTTTCTTTTTACTGATCTTAATCATGTTATCAAAGTTCACATGACATAACCTCTTATGCCATAGCCATGAATCTTCATCTTTCATCATTAAACAAGAAGACTGATAATTATTAAGATAAAATAAATTACCTTTTGTTTGTGCTCCTGTTCCGACAATTTTTCCTTCTTCATCAAATATCTTCACTTTATTTCTCTCAAAAGAAACTCAGTGGCCTGAAATAATAAGCTGTGTGACAATTAGCAGATTATAGTTTAGTCCTTTTACCCAATAACCATTGTCACATCTAATTTTATCATTTATCAGTAAGGATACCTTTCCTCTAACCATACAAGGTGTATCATTTCCCATTCTCACAGATCCTCCATTATATTCCTCAATATGATCAAATTTTTCTTCATCACCAGTCATGTTATGTGTACAACCACTATCAATTATCCATGTATCATTTTTATTCACTTTAGAGATAAGAGCTATCTCTACATATCTTTCATCTTCTTCAGACTCATCCTTCATTGCTACAAATACTACCTCCACATCTTCATCAGTGTCGGTATCAGTGTTATCTTCCTCATCAATATAACACACCTTGCCTTTATCACTGTTGTCTCAGTTATCTCTATTGTAGTTTCAGTAACTTTCATTGCTTCTTCTTCCATAGCTTCCTTCACCAGATCGATCTTTGCTTCTATCATCATCTTTCCTATTCAGACATCTAGCAATAATATGCCCAACTTCTTTACAGTTAAAACATGCTAAAGGTAACTTACCCTTATATCTACCTTTACCTTTAGGTAACCTCTTGGCCATAAGAGCTTCAAGTTCATCAAGCTCATCATCAGTATTACTGTCATTATCATCATTCTTACTTCTACTACTATACTTACAATCTTCAGAGAAGACATAAAATTAGACTCAACATATGGTACAACACTATTATCAAAATTGTTTAGTTCAAAGATTGTCATCTTACCAATTAGATTATCAAGAGTAAGGTTTTTGCCAGATGTAGACCTATTTTCATGTATTGTAGAATTTCTAATTTCATAAACAGGCAAAAAATTTCTTAAAACTTTGCTTACCACAGTGTCTTTGTCAATGATACCATCAAATTCTCTAATAGCATGAACTACCTCCTTTATTCTGTTTGTGTACTACATAATATTTTCACCTTCTTTCATTTTCATATCATTGAATCTTCCCCTTAAGCTTTCAACTTTGGCTCTTTTAACATTCCCATCACCACTATAAACTTGAGCAAGTTTATCCCACATATCCTTAGCAGTAGTATAGTTCTTGACATCTTGAAATTCAACCTCAAACAGAGCAACAACAATCTCCATCATAGTAATATTAAGCTCATGTCTATCTCTTGATTGATCAAGTATCAAAGGTCCAATAGGCGGTGCAATGTAGACATTATCTAATAAAGTGAGGGCAGAATTCCCAATTCTAGATATATGCAATTTCATTTGGCTTTTCCATATTGTGAAGTTATCCTTGTTCAACTTTGGCACATCCCTCTTATACATTTTGTGATCTTTATGATGAAGTCCTTAAAACTCTATTCCAAGAAACCACACATCTCTGATACCAATTGTTAGATTAACTGAGGGGGGGTGAATCAATTATCCATAGTCCCAAATACAAAATGTAAAACTTCAAAATAAATTCAGCTTAATTCTGTAGCTCGGTAAACAATAATACTTAAACTATCTGTGCTTTTACCGATTACCAGTTAATTTTTTATTGTGATTACTGAACAAATCAAATATATAATATGCAAAGTATGATATCCAAAAAATCACAACATGAACACATAACACAAAAGATTTAATGTGGAAACCCTATAAAGGGAAAAACCACCTGGGACTGGCAACCCAAAAATTGTTCAATCTTCTGAAGTGAGGTCGGTGAAGACCCAACCCTGTTAAAGGTTACAAAACACACTGTAAGGTATGACCTTGTTAGAGGATTTGACACTAATCATTATCATCCAACCAACATTCACTATGGGGTTGACAGGATAACAAATGTACATTCTATGAATGACATTACAAGACTTTCAAGTCTACTCGGTTAAGAGATTTCTCTGATTACAATGGTTAAACTGTAACAACAGTTGATCTGAATACAATACAACTTGATTTGTAGATGTTCAGACCTATTCTTAAGCTCATAAAAATCCTCTGATCAATATTCCTATTCAATTCATCAACTTTCAGTTACTCACTGTCCCTCGATAAATACTCTTTGATGCTCAATAATCTCTATAGTTCGGTTCTCCTTTAACTAGTTTGATCAGGCATGCATGGAACTTTTTCATGTGATATCTCTATAGTTTTCTTCCTCTGACATATGTTTCATTGTGAAACCCTAGTCTCTTAAATAGACAAATAAACCATTTTATTTTCATCCATTATATTTTGCCACTTAATCTCCTTTGTTGATTTTGTCGCTTAAACCTTGTTCAATGGTTGTATTAGTAATATGTTTTGATTCCATCCATTAGATCTCATTCAAATTTTTTTAGCCATTGATCTTGTAACAAACTTTATCTTCTATCTCAAAATCATAACACTTTACAGCTCATTAGCTTCTGTTGGCTAAACTAATCATTTAGTTCTTTTGTTCAAACTTGATTAACAAAGAAATGCATCAGTGAACACAAGCTCGGTTTATACTGTCCTCATCGGTATACACTACACTACTCAGTGTACACTGGAATGCTTCATTAATCGACCACACTACTTTGTAACAGTTTTCTCCTAACTTCATAACAGATTAATGCAACATAATCAAGTCAACATTATGAAGTCACAGACTCATCAATAAGTTACCAAAAGTTTTCCTTATCCTCATCTATCATATCCATCTTCCTCAATGTAGATATCTCGGTTCTTCATCTTTCTCTCCACTTTACAAATGTGTAGATGTTTGCAACTCCATGATAAGTACTGTCAAAACTAGTTGACATCAATGACAACATAAAACTGATTCAATTATCTTACATGACAATTTAGTGCTTGGTAAGTGATCATCAATCACTTTTAGTTCTTCAATAATGTTCTCAATCAGTTGTAGTTCATCAGGAGGGTGCAACTATTCACCAACTGAATCTTCAAGCTGATACTTTTTATAGCATATTTATATATTCTATCTATCTTCTATTTCTAGTCTCTAGTTTATCTATCTCAAAATGGTATGCATTCTTAAAACATACTAATCTGACTACTTGATCCTATCTCATGATTGTCTTACTTTATTTTATCTTATTTCTATTGCTACTTCTTTAATTCTTATCTATAGCTATCTTGATCTCTGACTAATTCTTGCTTCTATATATCTTTTTGATTCTCATACTGTAATTTGTTTATGTTTTGGATAAGGTTTGTATGAAAGACCAGTGACTTATCTTATTTGGCAATATAGTCACCTTCCTTCTAAATCTTCAGGTATAACTCTACGAGACAATTTTTAAATTTACCACTTGGATAAATTTGTCAACTATCTCAACTTGAATACTAAATTATCATATATTTGCCATCACAATTAGTCTAATTGAGTTTAACTCCTACTTGAAGAGACCAATTAGATAAGAGGCATCAAGACAACTTCTCAAATGATTCTTGATATTTAAATTGCTATGATAGTAAACAATTTCTTCATAAGAGAATTTAAGACAACATTTAATTACTTGAACTGAAAATCATAGAGAACTGATTTAGAAATCAATTTTTTCATAGCATAGTTTTAGAGAAAGGTACTAATTACTTTCCTATTTAGGATAAAATATATTACAATGTGATAATTTTTTCCTCCTTTTTGGTCCTAATTTCCATTTTATAACATTAAGGAAGCGTTTTAGACCATTGCATCCTTTGGTTACAAAATTATTCACTTATGACCCAAAACCAACTGACCAAAGTAATTAATCACTTTGTTATGTAATAAAAGTGACTTGTTTTATTGACAAAAAAATAATAATTTTATATTTTTAATCTTCCTTTCTTTATCTTCCCCATGTGAGAGGTATTATTATTATTATTATATGTACTATCTTAACTGGACGCACTTCAATTTATGACCTTTTAGCTCCTATTTAGTGTGTTTGCATTGCACATTTGCACTTGGAGCACACACTTTCCTTTTCATTTTTCTCCCTCCTAGGAAAAATTGAGGTAGGACCTAACACTTCCTCCTTGATTTCCCTTTCTATCACTCATAGGCCAAGGTAGAATCTAATTTCTATGCATCCTCCTATTTCTATGCCCCATTTTCCTAAATCTAGCCTCAATTTATCAGTCCCTGATACACATTACACCTAGACCCTCTATAGTTCTAAAAGCCCGAGTTACAAACCCAAGAATCTAGCTTCCCAGGGAATAGGTCGACCTATTCCCCAGTGGTTCGAAAGTGTTGGGCCTAGCCCTATTTCAAAGTTTCATTATTTTTTGCTCACTACAGTCGGCTCCTGTGGGGGTAATTTTAGAAATTCACTTAAAAAGGCATCATTTTCCTCATGATGAATGATGATAGAAGAAAGGTACAAGAATACTTGGACACCCCAATTTTTCATAGAGAAATTGAAAGGTGGAAGCTAAGGGCTGAATCTAATTCTTTAATTGCAAAGTGAGATCTTCATTTACATTTCTTCAATTCAAGCATTCAAGCATTACATGACATCATGGAGATGCAAGAGGATCATGAAGATGATTAGAGTACTTTAGCCTTGGGGGACTGGTATGATTTCTATGCTATATTCAGATTTGATCTTTGTCTCTTCATATTTTTCACACATTTACATTTACAAGTACACTTACATGCTAGGGTTTCACTCGTAGAGTAGATTCTTAGCATTTTCTATCTCTTTTACATTCTAGATCTACAATCTATGATTCACAAGCACTACATGCACACAAAAAATCTTTCCTAATGACTATTCTTTGAGGTGGAAATCACCAAAATGAGGGGTTGACTAAGCAAAACCCCTTTATAGCCACCCACACACACCAATTTTGTAACACACTTGTAGGTTATCAATTTAGCGAATAGAAATATGGAGTCTAATCCACGAGACCTTTCCAAAGAAGTCAAGTCAATTTTTCTACAGTGTCCTAGGAACATGGTGACTTCGTGGAAAAGTGTCTAGAACATGTTGCACCATGTTGACCTATTCCTGGAGGTCTTAGAAAAATTACATTTTTTGGGTTTTGTGTTGTGATCATAAATATGCAGTTGGAAGTTCTATCACAGGTTCATATCTAGAGTTTTCAAAAAAATGCATATTCCATTGTATATTTTGAGTTAAGTACCTTATCATTTATTTCAATTCTTAGTCTAGATCTATTTTCATATCTTAATTGGGCTCATTTCTTACATTTAGCATCTAGATCTATCTTACATTTCTCATTAAATTAATTGGTTTAATCTTGTCATTTTCATTATATATATATAATCGAATTACATTGCATGAAAGAGGCCTCGCTAGTGTACTTCCTTTATATAAATTGGGTTTAGCATGGACATCCCTTATCACCTTTGGGTTTTTCTAATCTAACTTAGGTTATATTGAGAGTTACGCTTGAAAGCCCCTCTTTCTCTTGTATTGAATGGCTTAAGGAGAAAGTGTTAAACTTGATATACCTAGCTTGCATTGTTAGACTCTTTGATGTTATTTTCCCCCTGAACATTTTGGTGAACCTGACGTGAACCCTCCTTGTTTGATCTTGGTAGTTAGATATTTCTTTTACATGCACTGCATTTATAAACACAAAAATATAAAAAACAAAATAAAATCTTTCTTTGTTAGGATTTGCATTTCATTTCATTTCATTGCGAGTAGTTTATTTTATTTTTAAGATTTATGATTTATTTTATGAGTACTTTGATGATACATTTATTAGTGAACCTCATGAGGTGTATATTAGTGAAGTGTCAAATGTAATGAATGAGATCTTGATTGAATCCATTTCTCCTTCATCTTCCTCTACATCTCTCCAACCTAACCTTTATGATAGGTTTTTTTTTTTATCATGGATTCCTTTGTGCCAGACTATTTGCAATAGTGAGACTATTAAACTAGTTCTATTTTCTAAGAAATTTATAACTCTCAAAGGATTCCCTCCTCAACAACCACTCATTACTCTTAAGGGATTTCTTCAAAACAATGAGCCTCTTATAGTTCTTCAAGGAAAGCCCAATTATACTTCAGTTGCACATACCTATCGAACACAAAATAATCCCCAACCCCATATTCCATTTTTTCCTACTTCTCTTCCACCTTCTCAATTGGTGCTTCCCCGAGCACCTGATTTTCCTAGTTCCTTAGGAATGGAGTGAGATCTTGTTGAACAATTACATGCTAGTCCCGCTAAGATCTCCTTGTGGGAACTTTAAACTTCTCCCACTTATCACGAGGCTTTACAAAAGTCTTTGTCCACTCTTCCTATCCTACTACCTAATCAAGAAAATATCAATTCCTTTTTGGAGTGTATACATACCGTATCCACTCCTCAAATTTTTTTCACTCAAGAATATTTTCCTCTTAAGGAAGTGAAAAACCAATATGATGCTCTTATGGTTGTTGTCCTCTTTAATGAGAATTTGATTTGTAGAACTTTGATTGATAATGGATCAGGTTTGAATGTGTGTAGTTTAGACATGTTGAAGGCTTTTAAGGATGATATGTCCACTGTTAAACTTGATAATATTCCTATTCATGGATTTGATAACATTTCTTATAAGACTTTGGGAATCATAACTTTACCTATCAAAGTTGGTTCGATCATCCTAGATACCCTGAGTCATGTGATTCCTGGACCTTTCAATTAAAACCTTCTTCTATGAAGACCATGGTTGCACAACATGCATTATATTCCCTCCATGCTTCATCACAAAGTTAAATTCATTTTCAACAATGTGATGTACACTGTTCCTGTGGATGATAAACCTAACAATTTTTTAAACACTGAATCAACTAAAGACTTGAAACCTAGTGAGGAAAAACAAGAAACTAAAGATAAAGATGAAACTCAATTGAATGAAGGACCTTCATCTTCTACTTTATCTGAGGGTGATTGGGGCACTTTATATTTTACTCCTACCTTCATTAGAGAGTATTGAGTTTTTTAAATTTCTTTCATGAAACCTCAAGAAAAACCTAAAACTGAAAAAATTGTTTCCACTCCTCTTTCAAGAGAGTTGAGTAATAAATTTGTTACTACATCAGCTAACAAGACCATTGAAACTATTAAACCTGATTGTTATGACATAGTGACCTATGAGGCTCCCTAAAATCTTTTAAATATGGTTGCTCATTATAGTCCTGGTTATCATTTGCTTGCTAAACATGGTTTTAATGGTCAAGGTTGTGGAAAGTTTGAACAAAGAATACATGTTCCTTAAAAAAATATGGTTGTGAACACACCTATGGGTTAGGATTTAATCCTAGAAGCCTTATTTCTTTCCAAATATTAATCACATTTGTAGTGGTCCTCAAAATTAACCAACCCACATCTTCTCATATTTGATCAAAATCCATCTTTGGACATATTTTCCTCTAATGGTGCTATCACAAAATTCTTAGGAGCATATGAGGATTTAACTTCTTTTCGTCATAATAAAAGAAAACCATACTTCTTAAACACTAACAAATATTTTAGGGAAGAGAGTAAATCTAAATAATATCTTGATCCTCTCCCACCTATCAAAGATAGTAATAAAATAAATTTCTTAATCACTAATACAATGGATGTTCAAATTGATTCTAATGATCTCAAGAAGGTTATCAAGATTGGAAATTTTCTAGATAAGAGTGAACAAAAACAAGTTACTGATCTTCTCTTTAAATTCTCCAATATTTTTGCTTGGGTGTATTCAAACATGCCTGACATTGATCATAAGATTGTCACTCACATTATTGTTCTTGCACCTAATGCTAAGAAAATGAAGAAAAAGAGTGGCAAAATGAATCCTAGTATTACCCTTCTTGTTAAGGCTGAAATAGAGAAACTCTTGGATGCTAGTTTCATACATCCTATAGATTATTCCCTTTGAACTTTAAATATTGTGGCTATCTTGAAGGGTGAAAATAAGATAAAGACGTGCACTGATTTTTGGGATTTAAATAAGGCTTCTTTGAAAGATGATTTCCCCCTTCCTAACATTGATATGATCATGGATTCTACAAAAGACCATGCATTATTATCTTTCATGGATAGATTTTTAGGATATAATCAAATTTTTATTTCTCCTTATGATCAATATAAGCCTGACTTCATTACTCCTTGGGGAACCTTTTTTCAGGTTGTAATTCCTTTCAGGTTAAGGAATGAAGGCTCTACCTATCAATGCACTATGCCATTGATCAATCATGATGACATCCATAAGATCATTGAAGATTATGTGGATGATATTTAGCTAAATCTGTGCAAAGAAATAAACATATTCCTACACTTAGAAGAATATTTGAAAGGATACGTAAATAAAAAATGTGTTTGAATCCATGAAAGTGTGCCTTTAGGGTTGATAGTGGAAAGATCCTCAGATTCATTATCTCTAGTAGATGCATCGAAGTCAATACTGAAAAGATTGACGCTATCGTAAACATGTCTCCTAAAAATATTTCATAACTTTCTATCTTACAATAGAAGATACATGCTATTCATAGATTTGTTTCTAATTTAGTGGATCATACTATTCCTTTTACTTTCTTTCTTAAGAAGGATACGACCTTCTCTTGGAATTAGGGCTCTAAGCTTTCATTTGAATGATTCAAGACATATCTCACTAATCTTACTATTTTATAACTAGCTCAACCAAATAAGATGTTATTTATTTACACCTCCACTTCTTAGAAAGTGTTGAGTGTCATCTTGGTTCAACATGATAAATAAAGTAAGGAATGTCCTATGTATGATATCTGTAGTACCCCCATAGTTTGCTTTCAATTTTTTGGTGCCATACTATTTTTAGACCACATTGTTGTGTGCAGATTTTATTCTTTCAGTGCTTATTGACGATCTGGATTTTGATTATGATTATGTCATGTGATGTCGTGTTTGGATATTCATATATTATGTTGAGATGTTTCATGTTTTAGATGGATTATGATGTACTTACCCCATACTGGCATGTGTATGGTGTTCATTTGTATGTATCTATTTTATGTGTCTGTATGGTAGAGGGTGGAGGCATAGTTACTTGCCTTGTCGAGATCCACACGACCGACCGTACCCTATCATTGTTTGTTATATAATGTATGTACATGCTTTGTTTTTTGATGATAGGTTTGTAGGTACATGGCATCATCTTTCATAAATTGGTAGGAGTGAGCGTGCCCATAAATACTCATCTCAATGGTAAAGAGGGGAGGTAACTGATGGACCCAAAACCCTATCCCAAGCCTATTTATCCTGATTGTTGGATAAGTATCTATTGACTACCCTATCTAGATTTGTCAAGGTGACAAAGTTGTTGGAAACAATTGTCTGAAGGAAATTGCTACTCAAATTATGTATTGTCTTTGATGTCACACAATGTCATAGTCCGCAGCAATTAGTTCCTACCGAGCTCAATCGGTCTGCCAGACAGGAATATTAGTGCTTACCGAGTCCACTCGGTTATCAAAGAAAATTAGTGTCTACCGAGTCCACTCGGTTATCAAAGAAAATCTAGTGTTTACCGAGTTCAGTCAGTCGTCAAAGAAAATTTAGTGTTTCCCGAGTTCAGTTAGTCGTCAAAGAAAATTTAGTGTTTACCGAGTTCAGTCAGTCGTCAAAGGAAATTCAGTGTTTACCGAGTTCAGTCGGTTATCGAAGGTAAAGGATTTTTGGTGTTTACCGAGTTCCCTCGGTCTCTGAAAGATTATAGAAAGTTATGGTCACCGAGCACTGTCAGCCCTTGAAGGATTTTTTTTTGCAAAAAGAGTTTTCTTAATTCAGCTGACTGTTATACTAAATAATGTTGATTTGACAAATCTAAAATCATATAAATAAAAGGTCAAATGTGAAAAATAAAAAAGAAATACAGCAGAAGATTTACAGAAGAAAAGACAGGAAAGGTGTGTGCGAATTTGTGAAGGATGTTCAGATATCCTTAAGGTGCAGCAGAGATTTATTCGATCAGGAAGGATCACACATATGCAGAACAGAGATCTGTAATCAGCAAGGCAGTTGCATTATTATACAGGTCATTTTTCATTGTTACCTTCTTATCATTGTAACAATGAATTCTAAATCTCTTAACTGAGTTGGTTTAACAACCATATTGTAAATCCTCTAACAAGGTGACAATTCCATTGAATTGTTTTCAAGACCTCTTACCAGGCCACTCCTAGCAGGATGTTTAAATCCTCTAACAAGGTCACACCTAACAGTGTGTTTTGTAACCTTTTACCAGGTTGGCTTCTAACCGGGCATCACTTCAGAAAAGTGAAAATCAGTATCTAGATACATTGGTGGTTTTTCCCATATTGGGTTTCCACGTTAAATCTTGTGTCTCTTGTGTTCTTAATTGCTATCTTAATCATACACCAGTGCTGATGAATATCTAAAAGATAATTTTGTTAATACTTTCTGCATCTTCAAAGTTACTGCAATCTATTTACCGAGTGCTAAAATAGATAACATTGTTAAGATATCCTAAGGGATCTGGAAAGAATTAATTGTGAAGTGTTTTATGGTTGACTGATTCACCCCCCCCCCTCTCAGTCACTTCATCCATATTCCATCAATTGGTATCAGGGCCTTTGGTGCTTGCAGGAAGGGTTTCAAGGACCTAAGCTAAAAATCAGGATGTCTTACAAAAGGGAAATTCCAAAGCTCAACAGAGATAAATTTTCAGCATGGCAAGGTCTCATGCGACTTCATCTGGCTTCCATTGGTGATTCAGGATGCAAATACATTGATGAAGAATACACAATTCCTAATGGCGCATTAACTGTTGAAGACATTGTAGATAAAAAGACTCACAACACCATGATGATAGACATTGCATCTGCTCTCAGCTATGAAGAATTTGATGATATTAAAGAATGCACTACTGCATATGAAATGTGGATGGCACTGAAGAAAATATATGGTGGTGAATGAAATGTGAAAAGAGCCAAAGCAGAAAGCCTAAGAGGACAGTTTGACAAGATGAATATGAAGGAAGATGAAAACATTGCAAAATATGTTGAAAGAATCAAAGCAAGTGTAAGTGCAATTAGAGCTTCTGGAGGAACAATCTTAGATGAAACTGTTATAAGTAAGGTACTCAGAACATTACTCCCTATCTATGCAATAAGAGTATCAGCTATTCAAGAAAGAAGGTGTGAAACAAACCACAATATAACTTTGGATGCTTTAGTTGGAAGATTGACAGCCTTGGAATTAGACAACTATGACAACTATGTTCCTAGTTCCAAAAATATTGAATCAGCATTTGAGGCCAAGGTTTCACTAAAGAAGAACAAGAAAATTAAAGAAGTTCAGTCAGAAAGTGAAGAAGTATCAGAAGAAAGTTCTGACAGTGATCTTGAAATTGTAGAAGCATTACTTGCAAAGAAGTACTCTAGAGGGAAAGGTAAATATAAAGGTAAAACTCCTTTGATCTATTTTTCATGTGAAGAAATTGGACATATTGTAGCTAGGTGCCCAAACAAGCAAGTCAAGGAAGAGAAGAGAAGTCACAAGTACTATGGCAAAAAGAATTTCAAATCATTCAAGGATAAAGGTAAGAAAACATGTTTTATGGCTAAAGATTCTGATGATAGTGAAGAAGAAATTGTCTTTATTGCTATAAAAGATGAATCTAATGATGATGAAGATAAGATGGCACTTATTTCTCATATAAGAAAAAATGATATATGGATACTAGATAGTGGATGTTCACACCACATGACTGGTGACAAGACAAAATTTGAATATCTAGAAGACTGTGATAGTGGTAATGTAAGATTTGGAAATAATGAACCTTGTTGTATAAAAGGAAAAGGAAGAATCTCAATAACCAAAGAACTCATATGTGATAATGCTTATTGGGTTGAAGGACTAAAACATAATCTTCTAAGTGTAGCACAGCTAATCAACACTGGTTTCAAGGTTGAATTCATGAATGGTCAAGCAAGATTGCTGGATGAAAAAGGAAAACTCATTGGATCAGGCAAACAAACAAAGGGTAACTTATTTTATCTTGATCTCAGTGAATATTCATGCTTTATTGCTCAAATAGAAGAAAGTTGGCTATGGCACAAAAGGTTATGTCATGTGAATTTTGATAACATGATAAAAATAAGCAAATTCAAGAAGGTTAGAGGCATTCCTACTTTGAAGAAACCTGATACTGGTCTATGTAAGAATTGTCAGATTGGCAAAATGAGTAAAACTAGTTTCAAGAATAAGAACTATCAGTCTAAAGAAATTTTGGAAATTGTGCATACTGATTTATGTGGACCTATTGGAATACAAAGCTATACTGGAGATAAATTCTTTATTCTTTTCGTTGATGATTATTCTAGAATGATGACTGTCATGTATTTAAGAGAAAAATCAGAAGCATTTGAAAAGTTCAAATGGTACTTAGCAAGAGTGGAAAAGGAAACAGGGAAAAGATTGAAATGCTTAAGATCAGACAGAGGTGGTGAATTCATCTCCCATGATTTTAACAACTTTTGCATTGAAAGAGGAATCAAAAGACAGGTATCAGCTCCTAGAACTCCTGAGCAGAATGGAATAGCAGAAAGAAGAAACAGATCTATTATGGATTGTGCAAGGACTCTAATGATAGAAAAGAACATCGCTATAAAGTACTGGAAGGAAGCTATCAGCACTGTAGTTCATACCTTGAACCGAGTACAATTGAAGAAAGACACATTCAAAACTCCTTATGAATTATGGTATGGCTATAAACCCAATGTAAGTTACATGAAAATATTTGGTAGCAAGTGTTATATCTTAAAAGAATCCAGAAGAAATAAATTTGATGTGAAAAGTGATGAAGGAATATTCCTTGGATATTATAGCAAAAGCAAGGCATACAAATGTCTGAACTTATCTACACACAAAGTCATAGAAAGTATACATGTAAAATTTGATGAGTTTGTAGAAAAGACTGAAGAAGAAAGCAAAAGGGAAACTGAGAACTATAGAAGATTCGTTTACATTGAACCTGAAACATTGGCAGACACAACTATCAATAAGGAAACTATATCTACCAAGCTGAGCACAGTAACCGAGTCACATGAAGAAGTTCAAACCAAGTCACAGGAAGAAATTTAGACCGAGTCTCAGCCTGAAGTTACCAAGCAAATATCTACCGAGCCCGAGCAACCTGAAGAAGAGATCCTAGAAGACAACAGCACAAATCATTCAAAAGGCAAGGAACCTATACTAGCCAAATATGTCAGAAGACATCATACACCAGATCAAATTATTGGAAACAAATCAGATGGTACTATGACAAGAAGCAAGCTAAAAGGTACATGTCTGCTTACTGACTTTGAACCTAGAAATATCAAAGATGCATTGGAAAATGAAAGTTGGATTTAAGCAATGAATGAAGAATTAGAACAAATACAAAAGAACAAAACATGGACTCTTGTACCTAGACCTAAAGATAAGAATGTAATTGGAAAAAAATGGGTATTCAGGAATAAGCTGAATGAAGATGGTCAAGTATCTAGAAACAAAGCTAGACTGGTATGTAAAGGTTATTCTCAAGAAGAAGGTATAGATTATAGAGAAAATTTTGCTCCTATTGCAAGATTAGAAGGTGTAAGAACTCTACTTGCTTATGCAGCACACAAAGGATTTAAGGTATATCAGATGGATATAAAATCTGCATTTCTCAATGGAATTCTTGATGAAGAGGTCTACATTGAACAACTTGAAGGTTTTGTTGATCCAGATAAAAAGGACATGGTCTGCAGGTTACACAAAGCATTGTATGGTTTGAAACAAGCTCCTAGAGCATGGTATGAAAGACTCCATAACTATTTGATTTAGATTAATTTCAAAAGAGCCAATGATAACAGCAATCTGTATATTAAAGAAGGACCGGATGACAAAATTGTATTGGCAGAAATATTTGTAGATGATACTATATTTACAGGGAATGAGGATCAGTGCAAAGAATTTTCAGAGCAAATGAACAAAGAATTTGAAATGTCTATGTTTGGTTTAATAAAATTCTTTGTTGGTCTTCAAATTCAGCAAAGCAAGAATGGTATATACATTACTCAATCTAAATACATTAAGGAAATACTTAAGAAGTTTGGTATGGAAGATTCAAAACCAGTTGGTACACCCATGTGTACTGGACTAAAACTTACCAAAAATGATGATTCAAAAGAAGTTGATCAGACCCTATACCGATCTATGATTGGAAAATTGTAGTATGTAGTACATACAAGACCTGATATTGCCTTAGCAGTCGGTATAGTAGCTATATTCTCAGCAAAACCTAAGGAAAATTATATGATGGCAATCAAAAGAATCTTAAGATACTTAAGAGGAACTGAAGAATATGGTTTGTGGTATAAATTTGGAGGCAATCTAGACTTAAAAGTGTTTACTGATGCTGACTGGGCAGGAAACATTGATGACAGAAAAAGCACAAGTGGTGGAGCATTTTTTCTTGGAAAAAGACTGGTATCCTGGACTAGTAAAAAGCAAAATTGCACATCTCAATCCACAGCTGAAGCAGAATATGTTGCTACTGCAGTAAACTATTCAAATATTGTTTGGTTTAAACAGTTATTAGAAGGTATGAAGGTTGAAATCAAAGAACCAGTTTTTATATTTTGTGACAATACCAGTGCAATAAACATTTCGAAGAATCCAGTGATGCATTCCAAAACCAAGCACATTGCTATTAAATATCATTTTGTTAGAGAATTGGTGCAGGAAAAGGAAATCAGATTAGAATATATTCATACAAAAGAATAGATTGCAGACATTTTTACCAAACCATTACCTAAGGATGCATTTGTGTATCTAAGAGGTAAGTTAGGGGTCATTCCCCTATCCGAGGCTCACTAAATACAGTTTTAGTGATGCATCAACCAGAACATGATTGAAAATCAACCAGTTGATGCAGCATATTCAAGGAATCATTGCATATGAATCAGTACTTGAGGTACATTAATTTACACCGGTAATATGTGAATTGTCTTTGGCATGTGTTGTCAAAGAGGGAGTGTTTGCTATGTCTTTTCTATTACTTCAAGAAATTTTCAATAGTCAGAAGGAAGAATTTTTAGGATAAAGGAAGTTTGCTGATAGAGGGAGATTTGAATCTGAACCGAGCTAACTCTTTCAAATTTCTTATGCTATGACATATTGTGTTGCCATCAATGCCAAAGAGGGAGATTGTTGGAAACAATTGTCTGAAGGAAATTGCTACTCAAATTATGTATTGTCTTTGATGTCACACAATGTCATAGTCCGCTGCAATCAGTTCCTACCGAGCTCAGTCGGTCTGCCAGATAGGAATATTAGTGCTTACCGAGTCCACTCGGTTATCAAAGAAAATCAGTGTCTACCGAGTCCACTCAGTTATCAAAGAAAATTTAGTGTTTACCGAGTTCAGTCGGTCGTCAAAGAAAATTTAGTGTTTACCGAGTTCAGTCGGTCATCAAAGAAAATTCAGTGTTTACTGAGTTCAGTCGGTCGTCAAAGGAAATTCAATGTTTAACGAGTTCAGTCGGTTATCGAAGGTAAAGGATTGTCGGTGTTTACCGAGTTCCCTCGGTCTCCGAAAGATTATAGAAAATTATGGTCACCGAGCACTGTTGGCCCTTGAAGGATTTTTTTTTGCAAAAAGAGTTTGCTTAATTCAGCCGACTGTTATACTAAATAATGTTGATTTGACAAATCTAAAATCATATAAATAAAAGGTCAAATGTGAAAAATAAAAAAGAAACACAGCAGAAGATTTACAGAAGAAAAGACAGGAAAGGTGTGTGCGAATTTGTGAAGGATGTTCAGATATCCTTAAGGTGCAGCAGAGATTTATTCGATCAGGAAGGATCACACATATGCAGAACAGAGATATGTAATCAGCAAGGCAGTTGCATTATTATACAGGTCATTTTTCATTGTTACCTTCTTATCATTGTAACAGTGAATTCTAAATCTCTTAACCGAGTTGGTTTAACAACCATATTGTAAATCCTCTAACAAGGTGACAATTCCATTGAATTGTTTTCAAGACCTCTTACCAGGCCACTCCTAGCAGGGTGTTTAAATCCTCTAACAAGGTCACACCTAACAGTGTGTTTTGTAACCTTTTACCGGGTTGGCTTCTAACCGGGCATCACTTCAGAAAAGTGAAAATCAGTATCTAGATACATTGGTGGTTTTTCCCATATTGGGTTTCCACGTTAAATCTTGTGTCTCTTGTGTTCTTAATTGCTATCTTAATCATACACCAGTGCTGATGAATATCTAAAAGATAATTTTGTTAATACTTTCTGCATCTTCAAAGTTACTGCAATCTATTTACCGAGTGCTAAAATAGATAACATTGTTAAGATATCCTAAGGGATCTGGAAAGAATTAATTGTGAAGTGTTTTATGGTTGACTGATTCACCCCCCCCCCCCCCTCTCAGTCACTTCATCCATATTCCATCAAAAGTTCACGGTTCCCTATTTTGAGTTTGTATGTTTATTTGATGATCCTAATTTATTGCTGATTGATTATATGTTTTTCTATGATTTTCTATGGTTATGGAATTTAATATTATAATTGGAAAATAATATTAAGTTTATTTCCTATGTTATTGTATGGTTTTAATTAATTAATTATGTGAAAATATAATTTATTTTGTTCCTTAGTTGTTAAATTATTTAAATTGCATGATTTAATGATGTTAGGAATATTAAATTATTTAATAATAGAATTGATTATTAACATGTGCTTTATTGAGTTTGAAAGTGATTTGTTTGAAGAAGGTGACAACTTGTCTTTAGGAGACTAAGTTGAGTTGTGCATAATTAGATTTATTTTTAATTATAAATTAGTAATTTCTCTACACAAAAGTGGGAGAGTTTGATTAGGAGTTCTTTGTGAGTCATCTAGGGTTTTGCTTGATTGGTGGAGTTGAATCCCTAATAGGGGGAATTAGCATTCATTTGTAATCAATTAGGTTGTTGGAGCATTTTTGGAGAGAGCTTTTGGAGATTTTGTGACTTCTTTGTGTTCTTGAGCTTCTGGTGTGTGCTTGAATTTCTGGGTGAAGATTGTTTGCATCTGATTTTGGGATTTGCATGCACTGTGATTTAGATCTGTAGGTTGAGCTTTTCTGTTATTAGATCTATGAGTTTCAACATTCTACAGGCATTCTAATTCAGTTTCTAGCATTGGAATTGAGGTAGGGGTTTGAGAAATTTTCCTGTGATTTTATCTGTAGACTTTCAACAATTTTCTATGTTTGATTTGGTTTATAGATTTAGATCTGTTATCTATTTAAGCTTTCAATTTGAGGTTTAGAAAACTCATAGGATTGCCATTTCATATTTTTTATATAAACTTGGCATAGTAGGGTTATGCTATCAAAATTTTGGGAGAAAATTCATCCTAGAACACATAGAAAACAAAAAATTAATCTCTATATAGTTAGTACTATAGTGTGGCTAAATTAAATAAATAGGTTGTTGTCAAAAATCCAATTTGGGTGAAAAATTACCATTCTGGAAAAAAATATACAGTAAAAAAAAAAAATACTAGAAAAGACGAAATTAGTGTCTCATGTATAAATTGGTTGAATATTAAAACAATAATTTTAAAAGGAAGATGACAGATTAGAAGGAAAACAAAAAAAAATGCCATGAATCTTTGGAAAGTGGATTTATTTCCATTTCTGGAAAATAAAAGTCACAGTTTGTTGTTTCCATTTTTGAATTTTTTTTTTAATTTTAAAAAACTATTTCTCCTAGATTTGTTAGTTATGTTTTCATTGTTAAAAATTATTATGGCAAAAAAAAAATATATTGCAAATCATAAACAAAATGTTGTTTTGACTTTCGGAATTAAACAAAGTTAAAACAAAAATATTAAAAAATTTTAAGTTTTTTTAAGGGGCACGGGATCCCAACCCCGTACCCCCCCATGGCAATCGTAGCAGCCAACGGTACCATGGTATCGTTGACAGAGCCAGGCTCCGCCGACGGCAACGTGGGTGTCGTGCGGTGGTAGGCCTGCCGGTGGGCACGGAAGCCACAACGGACCCCCTCCCATGTGCTTACCTTTATCTGCCCTTTTGACATATGTCCGATTTGTTATATTGAATTTTGATTTGTGTTAAATTTAATATAACATATTTAATATGATTTTTGATATGTATTAAATTTGTTATATTAAATTTTGTTATTTATATTAAATTTTGTTATTTATATTAAATTTTGTTATTTATATTAAATTTGTTATTAATAAATTTGTTATTATTAAAATTGTTAATTAGTTTTAATAAATTTCATTAATGAGTTCTATTTGCTTTATGATAAATTTTATTAAATATTGGTAAAGCATGTGAATAATTATTATTTAAAATAATAATTTCTTTATTGGAAATTAATCAATGTTGTTAAACCTTATGACTAATGTGCAATAAATTAGGTTTAATTAATTGATTAAATTTGGGTTACTTATTTAATTTGGCTTAAGTATGAACAGTACTGTGTTGCATTTTTATGATCAAATTGGAGTTTTATTTAATGCTGAAAATGTATGAATTATTTTTTCATCTGTACATGCATTATTTACTACTGAAATTGGGTGTTTAATTCAATATGATTTTATCTTTCCTAGATGTTAGGTTTATTAGTTTTATGGGGACTAGATGACCTAGGAGAGATAGAGACTTGGGAATTACCTACTTGTTCATGTTGTTTCCTATGTTTCAAGTGAGTGTGTTCTATTTATATTCCAGTTGACCTTATAGGCTCTTGTTGTATTATGTGATTTAGTGATTATGATTATGTAAGCTATCTTGGTTTCTGTGATGAATCTGGATGTGTGACTATCTATTTTATCTAAGATTTGATCTAGGAGAGATCTATGAGCCTAGGGTAGTTTACCTAGATATGTGTTAGGAGGTGGCTTGCAATAAGCGTCGGGGCCCACAAGTGGCTGCTAGGATCACTTATTGTAAGTTATTGTAATCAAGTATAAACCTAATATAACATTGAGAGATGTTAAAATGAACCTAATAAGATAAATTCCTTGCCCATGCTTGAGTGCTAGTATAGACTAAGGTGGGAATGGAGATGATGTTGGCCACCTTGAGAGGTGTGTCTAGCATAGTTAATGACTTTGTTTGTATGAGAAGTCATTGATCCATGTATGGTCACTTGAGTGCCGAGATCCAGAGAGATTACCAGGATGAGACTCAAGGGTTAGATGTACATGATGACACCTGCCTATGCATAGTTTAGTTATCCTACATGTGTCAATTGCCTCTAGATTAGTGAGTCATACCTTTCACTATACTTGATGACCTAGAGTAAGTAAGCTATCAGGATTCCTTTCCTAGTGGTATTTCTTGATTTGACTTGATTATCCGATTGGGGTCCGATGTTATCTCCTTAGCATAGTGGGGTAGACCTTTGTGGTTCTACATGGATGGGTGGTAGTGATTCTTTACCATTCAAGATTCGGCTTCATTGTGCCAATGCTTGATGCTGTCTTTGTAGTTGGATTCCTTATGTTACTTGATCATTGATGTTTTTTATATATGTATTCTTTATTGTAAATCTTGTATTAGAGTATCGCATGTGATACCTAATTTGGATATTGTAATTTAGTTGTTAGAGTGATTACTACATACCCTGCGACATGTGTAGTGAATGGATGTAATTAGGATTCATGGATATTCATGGAATGTTATCATTATGATGTAATTGTTGTATTTAATTGATGAAATCTTTTCTTATGTTAATAAATGAGTTGTGTTAGAAAGTAATACTACGTCATGGGACCCACTAGATTTGTAACCTATGTTTGTGATGTATGTTATGTGAGTTAATGGTTAATGCTTTCATGTGAATGTTTATCTTATATGTAAAATTTAGAAAAAATAATTATTATTCACCAAACTTAGTATCATGTTCTAGGTTAGTTTCTTTTGGGTTCCTTGGCAGGGCGTTACATTTGGTATCAGAGTAGAGTTTCTACACTGGGAACTCTGGGTATGTACGCTCATTAGGTTTTAATGTGTGTAGATTAAACTTGAAAACAAACTTATGTATATGAAATTTCTATTTTAGATTATTACTTTATGATCATCTTGTCTTGGTTTATGTTTTGATCTATGTGATGGGTTTTTTCTGGTTTCTTTATGTTGTAGGAATCATGCCTGTAACTAGAGCAGCCAGAGGCTGAGGTAGAGGTAGGTCTAGTGAATGTGGTAGGGGAAGGAAACCTAGCCCCTCCACAAGTGTCATTTAGGAGAGTCATCACCAGCAGTCTAGGGGTGAGTAGAGAGAGGATCGTTATGATGATCCTGAAATGAGATAGCTCTTATGGGAAATCCTTTCTCATCTTGGTCCTGATCAAGATAGAGTAGATTAGGATGGTTCACATCATTCGCAGAGGAATTAAGGAGAGAGAGAGAGGGAAAGATCCAGTAGTCCTCTAAAGAGGAAATTTATTGTGGATCCTTTAGTGGTAGGAGCAAACCATATGCAGGAGCTTATGAGGGGATGACCTATTCCCTTTGATGGGAAGGGTATAGGTCTTGAGGTTGAGACATGGTTGATAGCCTTGGAGTGAAGTTTTTCCATGCACCCATTTAGCAGCAACACCAAAAGTAGATATGCTATGACACAGCTCATAGATTTTATAGCTGTATGGTGGAAGATTGAGGAAGAGAAGTTGGGTCTTTAGATGGACACAGTTACATGCGAATTGTTCTTGGAGCATTTCTGAGAATGTTTCTTATCTGATCAGTGGAGGAAACAGAGGGCCAATGAGTTTCATTATTTGAAATAAATGACTATGATGATGAGTGAATATGAGCATAAATTATTTGATCTCAAATAGTACACTAGATTTGGACATGACACAAGCTTACTGATACAACACTTTGTCAGGAGGTTGAAAGCCCACATTGTTGGAGAGGTCTTACTCTTTGAGCCTAAGACCCTTAGGGAAGTGGTTGTTAAGGCTTCACTCAAGGAAGCTAATATAGTCTCGGGACATGGTCAGCATTCAGATGCTTCAGCTAGTGGACCTTTAGGATCAGGTTTTAGAGGGAATCAATCTCAGTGTAACGGGAACTTCCAGAAGTCATCAAACTTCTACAGAGGTAACCAAAACCCGCAACAGGTTAAGACACTTTCACTTACTTCTACTCAAAGAGCTGGTTCTCACTCTAACAACTTCCATAATGGTTGGTAGAGTAAGGAACATTCTTTTGGTCAGCCCACTCAGAGTGCTCAACAGAGTGCCAGCAAAGGTAGCTTCCAGTAGTCTAGTGTTCCTATAGTGAGGAGAGTGTTCAAGGGGGATTGTTTCACTTGTGGCCAACAAGGTCATAAGTTGTATGATTGTCCTTAGTTTACAGGATAGAGGTTGACAGCTACTGAGCCTATAGTTGGAGATGCAGGTAGGTCTCATAGGGCCTTTGTAGTTGGGAATGATCCTCAGTGTTCGAACCCAAAGGAAAGGAAGGGTCTGATGGGACCTTCTCAGTGATGTTTGGTCTAGTTCTTTTTAGTGCAGTTAGTTTTTTGGGATTCATGTCCCTACTTGTTTCAGGCTTCCAGGAGTAAGCCTAATCCTAGGGGCGGAGGATGTAGTACCCCCATAGATTGCTTTCAATTTTTTGGTGCCATACTATTTTTAGGCCACATTGTTGTGTGCAGATTTTATTCTTTTAGTGCTTATCGATGATTTTGATTTTGATTATGATTATGTCATGTGATGTCATGTTTGGATATTGATATATTATGTTGAGATGTTTCATGTTTCATATGGATTATGATGTACTTACCCCATACTGACATGTGTATGGTGTTCATTTGTATGTATCTATTTTATGTGTCTATATGGTAGAGGGCGGAGGCGTAGTTACTTGCCTTGTCGAGATCCACATGACTAACCATACCCTATCATTATTTTTTATATAATGTATGTACATACTTTGTTTTGTGATGATAGGTTTGTAGGTAGAGGGCATCATCTTCCCTGAATTGGCAGGAGTGAACGTGCCCATAAATACTTGTCTCAATGGTAAAGAGGGGAGGTAACTGATGGACCCAAAACCCTATCCCAAGCCTATTTATCTTGATTGTTGAATAAGTATCTGTTGACTACCCTATCCGGATTTGTCAAGGTGACAAAGTTTGCGGTTACCTATTTTGAGTCTGTATGTTTATTTGATGATCCTGATTTATTGCTGATTGATTATATGTTTTTCTATGATTTTCTATGGTTATGGAATTTAATATTATAATTGAAAAATAATATTAATTTTATTTCCTATGTTATTGTATGGTTTTAAATAATTAATTATGTGAAAATATAATTTATTTTGTTCCTTAGTTGTTAAATTATTAAATTGCATGATTTAATGATGTTAGGAATATTAAATTATTTAATAATAGATTTTATTTTTAACATGTGCTTTATTGAGTTTGAAAGTGATTTGTTTGAAGAAGGTGACAACTTGTCTTTAGGAGACTAAGTTGAATTGTGCATAATTAGATTTATTTTTAATTATTAATTAGTAATTTCTCTCAACAAAAGTGGGAGAGTTTGATTAGGAGTTCTTTGTGAGTCATCTAGGGTTTTGCTTGATTGGTGGAGTTGAATCCCTAATAGGGGGACTTAGCATTCATTTGTAATCAATCAGGTTGTTGGAGCATTTTTGGAGAGAGCTTTTGGAGATTTTGTGACTTCTTTGTGTTCTTGAGCTTTTGTTGTGTGTGCTTAAATTTCTGGGTAAACATTGTTTGCATCTGGTTTTGGGATTTGCATGCACTGTGATTCAAATCTGTAGGTTGAGCTTTTCTATTGTCAGATCTAGGAGTTTCAACATTCTACAGGCATTCCAATTCAGTTTCTAGCATTGGAATTGAGGTATGGGTTTGAGGAATTTTCCTGTGATTTTATCTGTAGACTTTCAACAATTTTCTATGTTTGATTTGGTTTATAGATTTAGATCTGTTATCTATTTATGCTTTCAATTTAAGGTTTAAAAAACTCATAGGATTTGCATTTCATATTTTTTATTAAACTTGGCATAGTAGGGTTATGCTGTCGTAATTTCAGGAGAAAATTCATCCTAGAACACATAGAAAATAAAAAATTAATCTCTATATAGTTAGTACTATAGTGTGGCTAAATTAAATAAATAGGTTGTTGTCAAAAATCCAATTTGGGTGAAAAATTACCATTTTGGAAAAAAATCCCTTTCTCTGTAAAAAAATATACAGTAAAAAAAAAAATACTAGAAAAGACAAAATTAGTGTCTCATGTATAAATTGGTTGAATATTAAAACAATAATTTTAAGAGGAAGATGATAGATTAGAAGGAAAACAAAAAAAATGCCATGAATCTTTGGAAAGTGGATTTATTTCCATTTCTGGAAAATAAAAGTCACAGTTTGTTGTTTCCATTTTCAAAAATTTTTTTAAAAAAAATAAAAAAATTTCTTCTAGATTTGTTAGTTGTGTTTTCATTGTTAAAAATTATTATGGCAACAAAAAAAATTATATTGCAAATCATAAACAAAATGTTGTTTTGACTTTTGGAATTAAAGAAAGTTAAAAAAAAAAATATTAAAATTTTTTAAGTTTGTTTGAGGGGCATGGGATCCCAACCCCGTACCCCCCAAGGCAGCCGCAACAGCCAACGGTACCAGGGTACCATCAACAAAGTTAGACTCTGTCGGCGGCATGGTAGGTGCCGTGCGGTGGTAGGCCTGCTGGTGGGCATGGAAGCCACAGTGGACCCCCTCCCACACGGTTACCTTTATCCACCCTTTTGACATATGTCCGATTTGTTATATTGAATTTTGATTTGTGTTAAATTTAATATAACAAATTTAATATGATTTTCGATATGTATTAAATTTGTTATATTAAATTTTGTTATTTATATTAAATTTGTTATTAATAAATTTGTTATTATTAAAATTGTTAATTAGTTTTAATAAATTTCATTAATGAGTTCTATTTGCTTTATGATAAATTTTATTAAATATTGGTAAAGCATGTAAATAAATATTATTTAAAATAATAATTACTTTATTGGAAATTAATCAATGTTGTTAAACCTTATGACTAATGGGCAATAAATTAGATTTAATTAATTGATTAAATTTGGGTTACTTATTTAATTTGGCTTAAGTATGAACAGTATTGTGTTGCATTTTTATGATCAAATTGGACTTTTATTTAATGCTGAAAATGTATGAATTATCTTTTCATCTGTACATGCATTATTTACTACTGAAATTGGCTATGATTTTATCTTTCCTAGATGTTGGGTTTATCAGTTTTATGGGGACTAGATGACTTAGGAGAGACAAAGGCTTGGGAATTACATATTTGTTCATACTATTTCCTATGTTTGGCGTGAGTGTGTTCTGTTTATATTCCAGTTGACCTTATAGGCTCTTATTGTATTATGTGATTCAATGATTATGATTATGTATTCTATCCTAGTTTTTGTGATGAATTTGGATGTGTGACTATCTATTTTATCTGATATTTGATCTAGGAGAGATCTATGAGCCTAGGGTAGTTTACCTAGATATGTGTTAGGAGGTGGCTTGCAATAAGCACCGAGGCCCACAAGTGACTACCAGGATCACTTATTGTAAGTTATTGTAATCAAGTGAAAACCTAATATAACATTGAGAGATATTAAAATGAACCTAATAAGATAAATTCCTTGCCCATGCTTGAGTGCTAGTATAGAATAAGCTAGGAATGGAGATGATGTTGGCCACCTTGAGAGGTGTGTCTAGCATAGTTAATGGCTTCATCTGTATAAGAAGTCATTGATCCATGTATGGTCACTTGAGTGCCGGGATCTAGAGAGATTACCAAGATGAGACTCAAGGGTTAGATGTAGATGATGACACCTGCCTATGCATAGTCTAGTTATCCTACATGTGTCAGTTGCCTCTGGATTAGTGAGTTATACCTTTCACTATACTTGATGACTTGGAGTTAGTAAGCTATCAGGATTCTTTTCCTAGTGGTATTTCCTGATTTGACTTGATTATCCAATTGGGGTCTGATGTTATCTCCTCAGCACGGTGGGGTAGACCTTTGTGGTTCTACATAGATGGGTGGTAGTGATTCTTTACCATTCAAGATTCGACGTCCTTGTGCCGATGCTTGATGGTGTCTTCACAGTTGGATTCCTTATGTTACTTCATCATTGATGTTCTTTATATATGTATTCTTTATTGTAAATCTTGTATTAGAGTATCGCATGTGATACCTAATATGGATATTGTAATTTAGTTGTTAGAGTGATTACTACATACCCTATGACATGTGTAGTGGATGTATGTTATTAGGATTCATGGATATTCATGGGATGTTATCATTACGATGTAATTGTTGTATTTAATAGATGAAATCTTTTTTGATGTTAATAAATGAGTTGTGTTAGAAAGTAATACTACGTCATGGGACCCACTGGATTTGTAACCTACATTTGCAATGTGTCTTATGTGAGTTAATGGTTAATGATTTCATGTGAATGTTTATCTTATATGTAAACTTTAGAAAAAATAATTATTATTCACCAAAATTAGTATCATGTTCTAGGTTATTTTCTTTTGGGTTCCCTGGCAGGGCGTTACATTTGGTATCAGAGTAGAGTTTCTACACTGGGAACTCTAGGTATGTACGCTCATTAGATTTTAATGTGTGTAGATTAAACTTGAAAACAAACTTAGACATATAAAATTTCTGTTTTAGACTATTACTTTATGATCATCTTGCCTTGGTTTATGTTTTGATCTATGTGGTAGGTATTTGCTAGTTTCTTTATGTTGTAGGAATCATGCCTGTAACTAGAGTAGCCAGAGGCTGAGGTAGAGGTAGGTTTGGTAGATGTGTAGGGGAAGGAAACCTAGCCCCTCCACAAGTGTCATTTAGGAGAGTCATCACCAGAAGTCTAGGGGTGAGTAGAGAGAGGATCGTCAGAATGATCGTGAAATGAGACAGCTCTTGCGGGCAATCCTTGCTTGTCTTGGTCTTGATCAGGATAGAGAAAATCAGGATGGTTCACATCATTGCTAGAGGAATGAAGGAGAGAGAGAGAGAGGGAAAGATCCAGTAGTCCTCTAAAGGGGAAATTTACTATGGATCCTTCAATGGTAGCAGCAAACCATATGCGGGACCTTATGAGGGGATGACCTATTTCCTTTGATGGGAAGGGTATAGGTCTTGAGGATAAGACATGGTTGATAGCCTTGGAGCGAAGTTTCACCATTCACCCATTTAGCAGCAACACCAAAGCTAGATATGCTGTGACACAAATCATAGAATTTGTAGCTATATGGTGGAAGATTGAGGAAGAGAAGCTGGGTCTTCAGATGGACACAATTACATGGGAATTGTTCTTGGAGCATTTTTGAGAACATTTCTTATCTGATCAGTGTAGGAAATAGAGGGCCAATGAGTTTCATAATTTGAAACAACTGACTATGACGTTGAGTGAATATGAGCACAAATTCTTTGAGCTCAAACAGTATGCTAGATTTGGACATGACACAGCCTTACTGATATAACACTTTATCGGGGGGTTGAATGCCCGCATTATTGGAGAGGTCTTACTCTTTGAGCCTAAGACCCTCAAGGAAGTGGTTGTTAAGGCTACACTCAAGGAGGCTAATATAATCTTAGGACATGGTCAGAATTTAGATGCTTCAACTGGTGGACCTTCAGGCTCAGGTTTCAGAGGGAATCAGTCTTAGGGTAATGGGAACTTCAAGAAGTCGTCAAACTTTTACAAAGGTAACCAGAACTTGCAGCAGGTTAAGACACTTCCACTTCCTTCTACTTAGAGTGGTGGTTCTTAGTCCAAGAACTTCTATAATGGTTAGCAAAGTAAGGAACATTCTTTTGGTCAGCCCACTTAGAGTACTAGCAAAGGTAGCTTCCAGCAGTCTAGTGTTCCTGCAGTGAGGAGAGTGTTCAAGGGGGATTGTTTCACTTGTGGCCAACAAGGTCATAAGTCATATGATTGTCCTCAGTTTACAAGATAGAGGCTGATAGCTACTGAGCCTACAGTTGGAGATGCAGGTAGGCCTCATAGGGCCTTTGCAGTTGGGAATGATCCTTAGTGTTTGAACCCAAAGGCAAGGAAGGGTTCGATGGGACCTTCTCAATGATCCTTGGTCTAGTTCTTTTCAGTGCAGTTAGTTTTATGGGATTCATGTCCCTACTTGTTCCAGGCTTCTAGGAGTAAGCCTAATCCTAGGGGGGGAGGATGTAGTACCCCCATAGTTTTCTTTCAATTTTTCGGTGCCATACTATTTTTAGGCCACATTGTTGTGTGCAGATTTTATTCTTTTAGTGTTTATCAACGATCTGGATTTTGATTATGATTATGTCATGTGATGTCATGTTTGGATATTGATATATTATGTTGAGATGTTTCATGTTTCATATGGATTATGATGTACTTACCCCATACTGGCATGTGGATGGTGTTCATTTGTATGTATCTATTTTATGTGTCTATATGGTAGAGGGTGAAGGTGTAGTTACTTGCCTTGTCGAGATCCACATGACTGACCATACCCTATCATTGTTTTTTATATAATTTATGTACATGCTTTGTTTTTTGATGATAGGTTTGTAGGTACAGGACATCGTCTTCCCTAAATTGGCAGCAGTGAGCATGCCCATAAATACTCATCTCAATGGTAAAGAGGGGAGGTAACTGATGGACCCAAAACCCTATCCCAAGCCTATTTATCCTGATTGTTAGATAAGTATCTCTTGACTACCTTATCCAGATTTGTCAAGGTGACAAAGTTTGCGGCTCCCTATTTTGAGTCTGTATGTTTATTTAATGATCCTAATTTATTGCTGATTGATTATATGTTTTTCTATGATTTTCTATGGTTATAGAATTTAATATTGTAATTGGAAAATAATATTAATTTTATTTCCTATGTTATTATATGGTTTTAATTAATTAATTATGTGAAAATATAATTTATTTTGTTCCTTAGTTGTTAAATTATTAAATTGCATGATTTAATGATGTTAGGAATATTAAATTATTTAATAATAGATTTTATTATTAACATGTACTTTATTGAGTTTGAAAGTGATTTGTTTGAAGAAGGTGACAACTTATCTTTAGGAGACTAAGTTGAGTTGTGCATAATTAGATTTATTTTTAATTATTAATTAGTAATTTCTCTCAACAAAAGTGGGAGTTTGATTAGGAGTTCTTTGTGAGTCATCTAGGGTTTTGCTTGATTGCTGGAGTTGAATCCTTAATAGGGGGAACTAGCATTCATTTGTAATCAATCAGGTTGTTGGAGCATTTTTGGAGAGAGCTTTTGGAGATTTTGTGACTTCTTTGTGTTCTTGAGCTTTTGTTGTGTGTGCTTGAATTTTTGTGTGAAGATTATTTGCATTTGGTTTTGGGATTTGCATGCACTATGATTCAGATTTGTAGGTTGAGCTTTTCTGTTGTCAGATCTGTGAGTTTCAACATTCTACAGGCATTCTAATTCAGTTTCTAGTATTGGAATTGAGGTAGGGGTTTGAGGAATTTTCCTATGATTTTATCTGTAGACTTTTAACGATTTTCTATGTTTGATTTGGTTTATAGATTTAGATTTTTTATCTATTTATGCTTTCAATTTGAGGTTTAGAAAACTCATAGGATTGCCATTTCATATTTTTTATATAAACTTGACATAGTAGGGTTATGCTATCGAAATTTCAAGAGAAAATTCATCCTAGAACACATAGAAAATAAAAAATTAATCTCTATATAGTTAGTACTATAGTGTGGCTGAATTAAATAAATGGGTTGTTGTCAAAAATCCAATTTGGGTGAAAAATTACCATTCTGGAAAAAAATCCCATTCTCTATAAAAAATATACAGTAAAAAAAAATACTAGAAAAGACAAAATTAGTGTCTCATGTATAAATTGGTTGAATATTAAAAAAATAATTTTAAGAGGAAGATGATAGATTAGAAGGAAAACAAAAAAAAATGCCATGAATCTTTGGAAAGTGGATTTATTTCCATTTATGGAAAATAAAAGTCACAATCTGTTGTTTCCATTTTTGGAATTTTTTTTTAATAAAAAAATAAATTTTCTTCTAGATTTGTTAGTTATGTTTTCATTGTTAAAAATTATTATGGCAAAAAAAAAAATTATATTGCAAATCATAAACAAAATGTTGTTTTGACTTTCAGAATTTAACAAAGTTTAAAAAAAAAATATTAAAATTTTTTTAAGTTTGTTTGAGGGGAATGGGATCCCAACCCCATACCCCCCCATGGCAGTCGCAGCAACCGATGGTACCATGGTACCATGGACAGAGCTAGGCTCTGCCAGCGGCACTGTGGGTGCCGTGCGGTGGTAGGCCTGCCGGTGGGCACAAAAGCCACAACGAACCCCCTCCCACGCGGTTACCTTTATCCGCCCTTTTGACATATGTCTGATTTATTCTATTGAATTTTGATTTGTGTTAAATTTAATATGATTTTCGATATGTATTAAATTTGTTATATTAAATTTTGTTATTTATATTAAATTTGTTATTAATAAATTTGTTGTTATTAAAATTGTTAATTAGTTTTAATAAATTTCATTAATGAGTTCTATTTGCTTTATGATAAATTTTATTATTAAATTTTATTAAATATTGTTAAAGCATGTGAATAATTATTATTTAAAATAATAATTGCTTTATTGGAAATTAATCAATGTTGTTAAACCTTATGACTAATGTGCAATAAATTAGGTTTAATTAATTGATTAAATTTGGGTTACTTATTTAATTTGGCTTAAGTATGAATAGTACTATGTGTTGCATTTTTATGATCAAATTTAACTTTTATTTAATGCTGAAAATGTATGAATTATCTTTTCAACTGTACATGCATTATTTACAATTGAAATTGGCTATTTAATTCAATATGATTTTATCTTTCATAGATGTTGGGTTTATCAGTTTTATGGGGACTAGATGACCTAGGAGAGACAGAGGCTTGGGAATTACCTACTTGTTCATGCTATTTCCTATGTTTGGTGTGAGTGTGTTCTGTTTATATTCCAGTTGACCTTATAGGCTCTTGTTGTATTATGTGACTCAGTTATTATGATTATGTAGTCTATCCTGGTTTTTGTGATGAATCTAGATGTGTGACTATTTTTTTTATCTGAGATTTGATCTAGGAGAGATCTATGAGCCTAGGGTAGTTTACCTAGATATGTGTTAGGAGGTGGCTTGCAATAAGCACCGGGGCTCACAAGTGACTGCCAGGATCACTTATTGTAAGTTATTGTAATCAAGTGAAAACCTAATATCACATTGAGAGATATTAAAATGAACCTAATAAGATAAATTCCTCGCCCATGCTTGAGTGCTAGTACAGACTAAGGTGGGAATGGAGATGATGTTGGCCACCTTGAGAGGTGTGTCTAGCATATTTAATGGCTTCATTTGTATGAGAAGTCATTGATCTGTGTATGGTCACTTGAGTGCCGGGATCCAGAGAGATTACCAGGATGAGACTCAAGGGTTAAACTTACATGATGACACCTGCCTATGCATAGTCTAGTTATCCTACATGTGTCAGTTGCCTCTGGATTAGTGAGTCATACCTTTCACTATACTTGATGACTTGGAGTTAGTAAGCTATCAAGATTCCTTTCCTAGTGGTATTTCTTGATTTGACTTGATTATCCGATTGGGGTCCAATGTTATCTCCTCGGCATGGTGGGGTAGACCTTTTTGGTTCTACACGGATGGGTGGTAGTGATTCTTTACCATTCGAGATTCAATGTCCTTGTGCAAATGCTTGATGGTGTCTTTGCAGTTGGATTCCTTATGTTACTTCATCATTGATGTTCTTTATATATGTATTCTTTATTGTAAATCTTGTATTAGAGTATCGCATGTGATACCTAATCTAGATATTGTAATTTAGTTGTTAGAGTGATTAATACATACCCTGTGACATGTGTAGTGGATGTATGTTATTAGGATTCATGGATATTCATGGAATGTTATCATTACGATGTAATTGTTGTATTTAATTAATGAAATCTTTTCTAATGTTAATATATGAGTTGTGTTAGAAAGTAATACTACGTCATGGGACCCACTAGATTTGTAACCTATGTTTGGGATGTGTGTTATGTGAGTTAATGGTTAATGATTTCATGTGAATGTTTATCGTATATGTAAACTTTAGAAATTTTTTTTATTATTCACCAAACTTAGTATCATGTTCTAGGTTAGTTTCTTTTGGATTCCCTGGCGGGGTGTTACAATATCAGTCGTACCTTGATTGATTATGAAACACGTTACACCACAATTCAAAAATAATGTCTTGCTTTAGTTTTTTCTTGTAAAAAACTTAGACATTATATTCTTAATGTAGAGGTTAATGTTTATTTAAATTTGATCCTTTAAAACATCTCTTTTCAAAAACTGACTTATTAGGACATCTTTCTAAATGGTTCATGCTCCTAATAGAATTTGATTTAAATTTTATATTTCACAAGTCTATTAAATGGAAAGCCTTAATTGACCATGTAGACGAGGCTCCCTCACCCCTTTCTACATCAGAACTGATATAATTCCTTGATGAGTTAGTCTTACCTATTGAAGTAATACTTAGGAATTATACTTTTGTGGATCTAGATATCAAACTAGGTCTGGCGTAGGTGTTCTACCAATACCCCCATCTAAGAAACCTATCCCTTTATCCTATAAGCTCAATTTTTCTTGTATTAATAATATAGTTATAAATACTATGTTATTTGTACCTATCAAGCAAAGAATGATAAATTAACCAAGTATCACGATCTTGCTATAGGATTGCTTGGAAAGTTTTCTTCTTCCTCCATTTAGACATTACCTCAGAAAGACAATAGGAACATAGATTCTATGGCTAGTGCAACATCTTTAATCTCTCTAGATGACAAAGTAGTGAATTTTGAGTTTACTATCCAAACTTTATCTAGTTCTGCTATCTCTAAGGATCCTCCATTATATACAATTTATCTTAATATGCATCTTGATGACTGATATTCACATATATATCATTACTTAAAAGATGGTTCATTGCATGGATTTAAAAATTAGAATTATATAAATAGAATCCAAAATATCATAGCCTATTATATCATTCTTGCGGATGTTATCTGTACACATTCCTATGATGACCTTTTTCTTAGATGCCTTGGTAAAAGTAAAATCCCTATGGCTTTACAAGAAGCTCATGCTAGATCCCATGGAGGACATTTCATTGGAAATTCATTAGTTAATAAAATCCTTTACATGGGGTACTATTGGAAAACTATGGAACAAGACTCATTTTCTTTTGTCAAAAAGTTCCCTCATTGTCAACATCATAAACATCTGATTCATGCTCCTACTTATGCATTACGTTCACAAGTACCTTGCTGGAACTTTAGTGTTTTGGGCCTAGATCTGACTGGTAAGATCTCCCCCCCTTCTTCTCAAGGACACACATATATTCTTACAGCCACTAACTATTTTACTAAGTGGGTTGAAGTTATCCCTCTTCGTTCAACTAATGCAGAATTTATTTGTGATTTTATCCTTCAAAATATCATCGCTTGATTTGGTATTCCCATGAAAATCATATATGATAATGGAACTCAGTTTAAGAGAAAATAAGTAAAATATTTCTTGGAGAAATACCACATCCATCAATGCTTCTCTACTCCTTATTTTCCCCAATCTAATGGTCAAGCATAAGCTTCTAATAAGGTCATTGAAAAAATCCTTCATATATTTTTGATAAGCACACTAGGGATTGGCATACATAATTAACCTATGCTTTATGGTCTTATAGAAAAAGTGTCTGTATTGAGATTGGAACATCACCTTATAATCTGGTTTATGGAACTGACACAATTATACCTTTAGAGCTAGAGATTCCTTCTTTAAGAATTTCACTCAAGGGAATAATTGATAAAGATAATTTTAGAGAGAAATGATAACAAGAGCTCAAGATGTTAGATGAGAAACATATTAATACTTTAGAACATATCACCACCTATCACAAATCTATCAACAAAAGATACAATGGAAAAGTGATTGAACTCTCTTTCTCAGTTGGTAACCTGGTTCTCTATGAAAATTAGAGAAATGTGAATGCCCCACTTGGTGAAAAAGGAAAGTTTAGTCCTAATTGGATAGGTCCTTACATTGTCACAAAAGTGTATGGCTCTGGTGCATATAGAATTGCTGATATGAATGGTACGCCTCTTAAGAAACCTATTAATATTATGCATTTGCGTCATTATTATGCTTGATCATTCATCTTTACTTTATGTGGCTACATTTTTCTCTTGAGTATTATTTATTTTTTCTCAAATGTGATGGATAATATTAAAAGGTTATACTTCAAAATGTAAGTGCGTATATTTTGTCACCAATGCATGTTTCTTTTTTGAAATTTCTTATGTTATTAATCATAGATTAATCACATAAATAATAAAATGAGATAGTAAACATGTAAGTTGAACATATATATAAAGATGTTTTGGTATACAAAGAAGGAACTAAATGTGCTTGATATCAAAATAGTACATCAAGTGTCATCCATAGGACGATGAGAGATGGATCTCTTGAATCTAGGTTGAGATAATGGTGCTTCTCTAAGTTTGGTCAAGGTAAAGGTATGGATTTAGGATGAGCTCCTCTCTAACTGACTATGAGATCTATGACGTTGCTCCTGTAACTCATGCTCTAACTGCTCCACCCTCTTTTCCAGTAATTGTAGCTCTACTGCTGTGGGCACAAAGATATCCCTATGCCTCCTAGGATATTGTTCCCCCTCATAGAGGACTCATGAGGTGGAAGGAATCCTTGATGACATGACCATTCCCATCAAGACATCTCTCACGAAGGATCTCCACTCCTTTGTGATAGCTGCATATCACATTTTTAGTTTATCACTTATCACATATCAATAAATTTTGTACTTATTCTAAATCTTTTCATACTTGGATCTCCCTCAAAAAAGTTGGGATTTGTGACTTGGTGAGGTTCTTTGGGTGGCGGTTAGCTAGAATCCCCTTGATCCACCTACCTCATATGGGGTTTGGGCATCTCCACTTGAGTAAGAGCTAATCAAGATTGAGGGGCATGACTGCTATGGGAGATGGTGGTGCCTCAACCGCTACACCACCTGCTATGGGCACATACTCCCCACCCTCTTTCTCCATAGCCTCTCCTCCTAGTGCTAGCTCCTCCTCCTCCTCCTCCTCCTCATCCTCATCTCCACATTGAGAATTAAAATATGGACCTGTATCTCCATTAGGATAGTCATCTGGAAACACTGGTCTCATACCTTGCACACTAATGTATCACACATAATCCCTCGACACTCTTGTGTCCTCTACTATAGGGGGACCTCAACTTCGTCTAAACTCTCAATATTTGTCAGATCTATATCATCGATAGTTAAATGAAGTATGGTCCCCGACCTCCTTCTCTATCTCTTCTCATGTATATATCAAGCTACCTATGTTGGAGGGCCCTGCCGAAGACCAAAATGTCACATCACTCTCTCATAAGAGTAGAGCACCACTATATAGTTGTGTCTATCCTCTATTAGCCTCCATATCTACATCCATCTTAGCTACACTATTGAATTTTTCCATGCTACCATGTGATGGTAAGGCCTCTACACAACCTTTGTACTTGGTAGTTGTTCTAGTTTGACCATCTAGTATAGAACGTCACCAAACTACCATGAAACTCTTAATGTATATACAAATACTCTTGATGAGTAAATTTGTATTTCCACAGGACATATTGTAGGTCTCATACATGTAAAGTTCTCAAAGGTCCACACCTATAAGAGTGTACACATCGTCAAGTTGTCCCTTTGATATGTGATGAACTTCCTGAGCTCATAGTAAAGGTGTGCAAACATGCTTTGAACCCATGCATATTCTATGGAATCTCTCTCCATGTGACAAACAACATATATAAGAGGAATGTAGAAGTTGGTTCCCTTCATATCAAGCATCACTATTGTGGAAATGGTACAAAGTATGAGACTCCTCAAAAAAAGAGTCCATCCAAGTAAAATACCATTTAGACTCACCTGATCGGGTATCTCTCTCTCTTTATATATATATATGGCAGTCCCATACAAGACTCAAAATCTCCCTCCTATAGAGAACAGTTGACCCATGGTCTAATTGTTGGTCCTCAAACTAGAAGATGTAAGATTTAATAAACATACTCTAGTGTAACTATCATCTCCCCAACATGTAGATGGAATGAGCATGTATCCTCATCCCATCACTCCATCAATGCTAGTAGCATAGCTCTATGAAATCAAATGTAAGGTAGTCGAGCTATCCAATAGAGCCTAGTGTCTCTCATAACCTATGTATCTACTACATCTAGCTCTCCTTTATTCCCGCAAACATATATCATGATGTTTGACATGTAGTGCTTTCTCATCACTGGAAACTCCTACAATAGCAACATGGAAAAGCTCAATTAGTACTTAGCATCAAAATAACAGCTCTCAACATATACAATTCTACAGTTTGACCTATCTAGGGAATAGGTCAAATTCTCAGGAATAGGTTGACTTCCTAGGAAGAGATTGACTTTCTCCCTAAGGAATAGGTTGACCTCCTAGGAATAGGTCAACTTCCTAGGAATAGGTTGACTTCCTCACCTAGCTATCAAAAATAGCTTCCTACAACATGAAAAATAGCTTCCTAAATTTATAGAAAGCATGAAGATGGAAAGAAAATGTAAAGAAATGGGCACAAGCATTGAGACATACCTCCTCTATCTTTTGTCCATCTACTACTACCTATCGAAGCACGTCCATCCATGTCGGTGATAACTCCTCCTTCCTTGACATCTTTTCCTTTCTCCTTCTTCACCTTCAACAAAATGTTCCAAATGAGCTTTCATAAAGGTAAATTAAATTTATATTTGTTATTAATTAGGTTACCTTCCTTTATTTTTTGTTTCAAAAAATTATCTTATCATTGTCAGATGTTAATTCCCTCATTCACTCTTTCAATCATATCTTGAGTTCAGTAGCTTTGATTCCAGTGTCGTCACAAGCATCCAAATCATGGCTCAGTTAATTTTCTATTCAAGTACCTTTGAAAACATTTAAGATTCATCATGAATGGATTTGAAGGATACTTGCCATCATTTTCCTTATTCAGTTTGCTATGGTAAACATGATACCCTGTTTCATCTTTACTAAATGAGCAAGCCAAAATAAGGGGGCATCTAGTTACCTGTAAGCTTCATCATCTTTCTTTGGTAAGTCCTAGGTGATTTTTATTATCACTAACTCATGGGTTTTCAAGATGTAGTTACTAATGTTTTCTTGCAAGAATTGCGCATGTGGACTTAGCCATATCCCTTTTTAGTTATATTAATGCTTTTATTACTTTAGCTTTCATATGCATGTAGCATCGTATAACACTAAAATGGGAGCTAAATGTACTATCTTAAATCAGACACACTTCAATTTATGACATTTTAGATCCTCTTTAGTGTGTTTGCATTGCACATTTGCAATTTAAGTACACACTTTCCTTTTTCTTTCTCTCTCTCTTAGGCAAAATTGAGGTAGGACCTAACACTTCCTCCTTGATTTCCCTTTGTCTCACTCATAAGCCAAGGTAGGATCTATTTTCTATGCATCATCCTCATTCTAGGACCCATTTTCTTGAATCTAGCCTCGATTTATCAGTCCTCGATACACATTACACCCAGATCTTCTACAATTCTAGAAGCATGGGTTACAAACCCAAGACTCTGGCCTCCTAGGGAATAGGTAGTCTTGGTCAACTTGTTCCCTTCTAGTTGGAAAGTGTTGGGCCCAGTCCTATTTCAAAGTTTCATTATTTCCCACTTATTACAGTCAACTCTTGTAGTTATAATTTTAGAAATTCACTATAAAAGACATCCAATGCCTCAGTTATTTTATAATGAATGATGAAAGAAGAAAGGTACAAGAACATGTGGACACCCCAATTTGACATAGAGAAATTGCAAGGTGGAATCTAAGGGATGAATCTAATTCTTTCATTGCAAAGTGAGGTCTTCATTTACATTTCTTCAATTCAAGCATTCAAGCATTACATAACATCATGGAGATGCAAGGGGATCATGAATATGGTTAGAGTACTTTAGCCTTGGGGGCTTGGTATGATTTCTATGCTATATTCATATCTGATCTTTGTCTCTTCATATATTTTGTACATTTACATTTACAAGCACACTTACATGCAACGGTTTCACTTTTAGAGTAGATTTTTAACATTTTCTAGCTCTTTTACATTCTAGATCTACAATATAAGATTCATGAGCACTACATAAACACACACAACATCTTTCCTAATGGCTATTTTTGGAGGTGGAAATCACCAAAATGAGGGGTTGACTAAGGAAAACCCCTTTATAGCCACCCATACAAACCAATTTTGTAAAAGACTTATATGTTATCAATTTAGTGACCACAGATCTGGAATCTACTCCCCAAGACCTTTCCAAAGAAGTTAGTTCAATTTTTCTATAGTGTCTCAAGAACAAAGTGACTTCATGAAAAAGTGTCCAGAACATGTTGCACCAGGTCGACCTATTCCTGGAGGTTTGAGAAAGATAGCATTTTTGTGTTTTTTGTTGTGATTGTAAATCTATCGTCAAAAGTTCTATCATAGGTTCATATCTGTAGCTTTCAAAGAAAGAAAACCCTATTCCAAATTGCATATTTCAAGGTAAGTACCTTATCATTAATTTCACTTCTTAGTCTAGATCTATTTTCATGTCTTAATTAGGCCGATCTCTTACATTTAGCATCTAGATCTATCTTATGTTTCTCATTAAATCAATTGGTTCAATCTTGTCATTTTCATTATATATCTATAATTGAATTATATTACATGAAAGAGGCCTTTCTAGTGTACTTCCTTGATATAACTTGGGTTTATCATGGACATCCCTTATCACCTTTGGGTTTTTCTAATCTAGCCTAGGTTATATTGAGAGTTATGCATGGAAGCCCCTCTTTCTCTTGCATTGAATGGCTTAGGGAGAAAGTGTTAAAATTGATATACCTAGCTTGCATTGTTAGACTCTTTGATGCCATTCCCCCCCTAAACATTATTATTATTATTCGAATCCTTTATGAGTATATATTCAAATTTATATCAACCACTTTCTGGATGAGAAATCATTTTTTATTAGAAAACGTCTGGTGTAAAATACTTCACACACACCCTTCAAATTTACCCATTTATTTCTTCTGTGAAAATATTCCTTCTTATTGGATAAAAATAATTACCCCTTTATTTCTCCCATAAAATAATTTCACATAATAAAATCACTGGGGTAACTTCACAAATGTCTCTTTGATGAAGTTTATTAGAGAGACTTCAACCATCAAAGAAACTTCAAAATGTCTTTTCAATATGCCATGTTTCTCCGATCGGGGTAAATTTACAAATGTTTCTCCGATTGGGGTAAATTCACAAATGTTTCTCTAATGAACTTTATTGGAGTGACTTCAACCATCAAAGAACCTTCAAAATGTCTTTTCAATACACCATGTTTCTTTGATTGAGGTAACTTTAAAAATATTTGTTTGATCAGGGTAGCTTCACAAATATTTCTCCGATGAGCTTTATCGGAGAGAATTCAACCATCTAAGAAACTTAAAAATGTCTTTATGATATGCCATGTTTCTCTGACCGAGGTAACTTAAAAAATATTTCTTCAATGAAATTTTCTAGACCTCTAAAGATTTCATTATGAGTGTTTCATGGATCTTGGAGCCATGAAATCAGAGTTGCTCACATTTGAGGGAAACTCACAAATTGGGTAGCTCTTGGAATTTTAAAATTTAGAACTTTATTTTTGTCAAAATTTTTCTCTGTAGCATTTGGAATCAACTTTGAAACCTTATCAAAACTTGTCATAAAACTCTACAATTTAGACCATAATGTAGACATTTGACCTAAGAATGTACAACAAAAAAAGGCTCTTAAAAATTCAGTTTGATGAAAAATATATTGACTGTCAATGTTGGCTTCCAATTACTTTCTAGAAATCGAACTAATAAATCTCTATAAAATACTTTTACCTTTGTCCTTGAACAATTGATAATTGATAAAGTTCTAAACTAGACTCCTAACCTACTCTGTTATTGTGCACATGGAAAGTCTACATAAATGACATTTGGTTTTGGGTTGAGAAAAATATCAAAAAAATTGTTAGGGCTTTGGGATTTTGCACAAGAGTTATTTATGGTATAGAGAATTGTGAGGAAAATTCAATTTGGCTTGAGAGGTCATAGATGCAAAGAAATACATTCCCAAAAATGCTCACCTAGAAGAATCTGCATTATGTAACCATGTTGACCATAAAATTTGGTATCTCAAATAATGATCATTTTTAGCTTTGGTGGGATACATATGAGTTCATATATATCTTTATGGGAGGTGAACATGATGGAATAATGAATCTTCTTGTTGATCATGAGTTTTAATAAGGCATTCTTTTAAGTTTTCTCATCATATGGACCTCTAATTTTGCAAAAAAATAGGGTTCCAACAATGTCCCTATCTGGGGATGTATGCCCTTTGTGTAAAATAACAAGAATCCAATCTTCTACGGTAGAGAAGACCGTGTTCCAATCACCTCCCCTTTGTAGATCATGTTAAAACTCTATTTTGTGGCCCCAATCCCCAAAAAGTGAAAACTCAGTTTTCCCTTTATTTATCATTTGGTTTCATCTTGTACAAAAATTAGAATTTTGAAGACATTACAATCACCTATTTGGCTACTTATATCACAAGACACATTATTCTTTTCTTTATTATGATGTGCTCTACTCATACTGGTATATTTCATTGAAGATCCCTTTGCCTAATTTGAGGAACCATATTTTCAATTTCTCATATATATTGAATTACAATAAGTAGGTATATCAAATTTAGGGCCCCTAATAAATTTCCATTTTGATTTTTGAGAAGTGAAAAACTCACATTTTTTTTGATCTGTTACAAGTATTTTATTAATTCAAAAATAACTGAATACAAAGCCACTATATTTGGAAGATTCTACATTCCACCCCCAAACACTGATAACAAAGACACTAATTTGGAAAATTCTACTTTCCACCCTCCAAACCTACTAATCTTTAAATACATTTCAAAATACACCTCGAATTAACCCAGAAGGCATATAGTGCTTATAGAAAAGAAACACAAAAAAAAAACATCATCACAAATCTAAGACCATTAACCCATACTAGAAAAAATGGGTATGTTGAAAGATAGGAACTGGTGATCGAGCTTCAAAGAAACCACCCCACTACCTCCTTTAAAATTTTTGGAATGTATGGCATCGAAAAGCCACCATGATCTTCTTGGATTTCACTAGTACCACCACTCACACTGCAGAAAAGCTAAAATAGCCCACTACCCCTTACAAACATTCACCATTTACACTACCATTGGATGAGAGGAAGTCCAAATAACTAGGGGTTACAATTCCCTATCACCACCACCAATTTGTTTCCAAGGGTCTTGGTTCATGTGAAGGCCGAAACCCACCTCCACACTACCAATAATCTCTACCAACCCACTTTCCCACTTGGATTCCAAGCATGCATGGGATACCCATAACACCTCTTCTTTCAATGAGCCAACCATTAAAGCCATCACCATAAACAATGAGGAAATGTCAGTCCTGGGACATAGGTCTGAGTTGAGAAACTCATCACCCATCATCAAATACACTACCTCCTAGAACTCCAAATGATCAAATTTAAACACATTCCTTAACCTCTACACAAAAATCACCCTCTTGAAACCCAACAACTGACTTGATGAATCCAACGATAAATTTGCTTCCAGACTAAAATAGAAATCAAGCACCAAAAAAACCCTAATTCTAAAGAAACAAAGAGCTTGTAAATATATAACTCCTCTAAGCCCCACTTTGGGCCTTTAAAAGCTAGCAAAGCCTTAGAATCAATTCCCATTACCATTCATGATGTCAACATATCACATCATATGGCTTCTTACTAAATACAAATTAGAGAAATCCTACCCCATACCTCTCACACACTGCCACCTCATCCTCATATGTCCTCAATACCTTCCAAGGGAAGTATAAAAAGTATCACCTCTACCTCCAATTTTATATCCCACCTGATGCCATAACCCTATGAAGACTGAATAATGATTTCAAAAATCATGTCCTTCTATTCCAAAGTTTGCATCCCCCCAAAACTTGAGGTCCTCAAAAATTTCAAATCTATGCCCTAATGATCCATTCACCTTGACATTAGACAGTTTGTCTACAATTGTGTTGGCCACCCTAAGAACATGAGACACTTAAAAGTTAGAAAATGCCCCTAGAAGATCTTGAATCCTCCAAATATGCTTATTGAGGTACCATGTATCCATCTCCCTTTTCACAAAACCATTTAGAACTAGTTGTGAATCTCCTTCTAGATGAAGCCTTTGAAATCATAATTTTTTCCCCATTAGGATAGCCCTAACCGCCACCAAACACACTGCTTTATTACTAGTACCATCCACCAACCTTTTGGTGCCTAGAGCAATAATACTCTCGTACTCATTGCAAGCCACAAAATTAGACCCTGAGAGTCCTAGTTTTCCCTTAGATGTGCCATCAAAATTAATCTTAGTCCACCCCTTCTCAGGAAGGTGCCTCTTTAATCTATCCACTCCATCATGCAAAGATTTAGCCCTTTGAGTCCCATTAATGGACCTAAATTTTACCAAAGACTGATTCCACTAAACCATAGAATCAAATTGACTAAAAGAGATCTTTTGAATATTAATCTATGAAGCTACATTTGAAACCAATTCTAACATTTCCTTTTCCAATCTCACTAAAAATCTAGTCAAAGTTACAACCTTATCTTGAAAAATCCTCCAATTGCATTTCTTCCAAACTTCCCACAATATGGTGGAGGGTAGGATAAGCCAAAATAAGAAAAAGTAGATGACCCCTTCGATGAGAACCATGATTCCAACCAGATCTTCAAGCTACTAGGGATAGGGCCATTCCAATTCAAATTTTGTAAACCAAAGCTCCATGCCTCATGAGAAAAATATAGGTCATGAAAATATGGTCTAAGGTATCCTTAGCCTTATTGCATAATACACATAAAAAATGACCAACAACACCTAGGCACATGAGTCTATCCCTTGTAAGAATTCTACCATTCCCTACTAGCCATGTAAAGGTGCCTACTTTGGGCAAACATAAATTATTCTAGTAAATTTGATTCTCCCACTCCACCTTCTTGTCTTTATTTTCCAACAAAGCGTATCCGATCTTAACTAAATACTGACCACTCTTATCCCCACACCATATGACCTCATCCTAGTCCCTTGATCCTATGACCGTTCCATTTTTCAAAATTCTATCAAGGATATTGTAATCCACCTCATAAAATCCAAGGGCACCTGAATCCTTCCACTTGATCTCCTCACCAATATAAAAACTATCCATGTCAACATAATCACAAACCTTCTCACCCCATTGTTGTGTAGTATCTGCCACAATGTACCGAGGGATACCATCTTGATCCAAATCTAGTAGCCCATCCGAAGAACCACACCAAAAATTAGCCTTCTGACTATTTCCTAAATGCCAACTCAAATGATTGGTAATCAAGCCTCTACAACTTAGAAAATAAATTCCACATGGAAGATCCTCTGGGTGGTTTTTCAATAGTAAATATTCTCTCTCTATCTTCTCTGTCCAAATATTTGGCTTGTAAAATTTTTACCCATGTTTGGTTTGGTTGAGAGTATATTTTACAAACAAGCTTAGCCCCCATCACTTCATTAATTAGATTTGAATCCCATAGACTGACACCACCACCTCCTTTTAGTTTACAAATCCTATCCCAAGCCATCAGAGGAATTTTGTCTTGCTCATGAGCTCCATTCCATAAGAATTTATGCATCATCTATGGAATAGTTTTAATGAACTTACATGAAATTTTAAAACATGCCATAGAGAAAATAGGCATGGTAGAAATGACAATTTTTAGCATGAGGATACACCCTACAAGGATGAGCCACCTACTTTTACAACCTTCCATCTTAGCTAGACAACCACCAATTAAATCTTTCCAAAAAAAAACCTTACCAGCACCAAAAAATAGAGGGGTACCAATAAATTTACCTTCAAGTTGACCAATGTGAACCCAAAAAAGGTTAGCAATATCCCTTTGCAAACCCACCTCCATGTTGAAGAAGATTTTTTCTGATTTGTTCCGATTCACACCCTGTCTAAAAGCCAAAATGTAAGAATCCAACACTTGTTTCATCATTTGCGCCTCACACATTGAAGCTACTTTGAATAGAAAGGTTTCATCTACAAACTATAAATGAGAGGTGGAATCCACCCTACTAGGAATCTCAATTCCTTTCCAAAGGCCTTTCTCTCTCTCCCTAGAAATGGTTCTTCCTAGCACCTCAACCAAGAAAATAAAAAGAAAAGGGGAAATGGGATCCCCTTGTTGAATACCTCTAAAGGTCTCAAAAAAATCCTAAGGGATTCCATTGACAAGAATATAAGATTTATATGAAGAGATCAACTATTTATCCACCTCACCGATTCTTTAGCAAACCCAAAGCTCTAAAGCACCCTTATGAGAAAGCTTCTACCCACCCTGTCATAAGATTTCCTGATATCCAACTTCAACAACATCCTCTATTGTTTACTAGCCTTTTTTGAATGTATAGCCTCATGAGCCACAATGATTACATCCACAAAGTTCTTGTTTGGAGTGAACCCACTCTTCTCTAGGGAAATAAGTTTGTGTAGAACTATTTTCAACCTATTAGCTGTCACTTTCAAAATGACCTTATAAAATGTATTAAAAAGTGAGATGAGATGAAAATATTCAAAGGATAAGGGTTTCTCTTTCTTCAAGATCAAAGAAACTATCATATTATTGAAATATTTTAAGATAAAACCTTTGGCTTGTGACTCTTCCACCACCATTTGCAAATCCTACTTCACCACCTCCCAAAATTTCTAATTAAAAATATCTTGAAACCTGTCTAGGCTTGGTTCCCTATCCCCTCACATCCCAAAAACAACCTCTTTAATTTATTTCAATGAGACTGGTTTTATAAACATTTGATTATCCTCTCTGCTAACAAGAATTGGATTTTTGTCTAAACATGAGTTATTTTCTCTTCTATCAAGCATCTCTTGTCAAGGGCATTGTAGCCCCTGGCATTCCACGTAACTATATTTGTGGTTTCCTAAGAGAGAACTAATCTCTCCTAGATTGAAGGTTAGATTTCCCCTTCCTATTGCCAACATCCTCCAAAATTTTCTTAATATATTTCTTGCCTCGAAACCTCTGGCTACCCAATTTGGCCTTAGAAAATTTGGCTTTAGATATCTTAATAGGTCCAATATCTAAAATTCCCACATCTTCTAACAATCCCAATAGATCATCACGTCTCTGAATCTACATCTGACCTTACCGACAAAGATTTATCTTCTTCCATCCTCATTGGGGACATTTGAATGTCCTTAAAGGGAATGAAGCATCCCTCCTAAACTTGACTCACCACCATCTGATCTCTAAGTGTCTCTCCCACTAGGACCTGACTTGCCTACTGAGAAAGAAAAGGAGCCCTGGCTAGCACTTCCAAGCATGCCTCCTGATCACCTTTCCTCATTAGAAGAGAGGTAGGACCTTTGACTAGTGTAACCAGAGAGTGGGTATCAACTAGAGCTCTTATATTTGTGCCTACTATAGTACAATCACCATCTCTAATTTCAGCCAAAATATCCTTTCAACCCAACATAGAATAATCTTCTACTAGGGCTAACATCCTATGGATAGAAGAAGAGGGAATAAAAGGATCAGATCCATGCAAGGGATCATACCTCTTTTCAAAGCCACTCCCATATTTATTATGAGCTTCCAACACTTTAGCTAGGTTTTCCTCTAAAGAATTCTCCTCCTTAACCTTTCCTTTCTGTGAAGCAATACATTCCTTCTCACCATGCCCCCATTCCTTGCAGTTCTTACATTTCTCCATTATTTATTCAACCTCCAACACTTGCTACCAATATCCTTCTGAAGTTTGGATTTTGATTGATTTGGGAAGGAGATGATGAAGCTTCCATTTAATACATATTCACACATATATAGTGAAATCTTCCTTTGCAATAGCTTCATCAAATTTAATATATTTTCCAAGCTTCTCACCTAGGGATTTGAAGCTTTCTTCATTCCAATACTCGAGAGGAAGATTGTACAAACCACACCCAAATGGTTATTTCTTCAATTGAAGCATGCTTAGGGTTTAAGTTTGGAACCTAGTCTTTGATGAAGAAACCTATGCCTCCCATTAGGAAGGGGCCATTGTACATAATCCACATATTTTCCCTATCTGTCCCAATGATGACTATAAAAAATCCATTGGATAGAAATTCAAGAAAAAAATGAGCACCTCATTCGTTGTCCACCCATTTCTGAATCCTAAGATAGGAAGGTTATCTACCACCCCACTTCATGAAAAAAGCCCTTGTTCTCAACATTTGAACCAAATCCTTCCAAGCCTCCAAGTCTATGAAGATGTCCACAACCCTATTGTCTTTTGTTGCTGGAGTCTCCTTTGTGAGAGACTTCTTTGAAATCTCGTTTCTTGGATGCCATTCCTTCTTTTATACTTATTTGAAGCCCCCTTTGAGGCCGTTAAAAATTTGAGAATATCCCCATTGGTTTTGGGCTGGGGCCTACCTCTTTCTAGAAGGCCCACCAAAATTAGAGAGCCTTGAAAGGCCCCCCCCCCACAATTATTGTCTCTAACTCTGGGTGGCTATCATGGAAAACATGGGCCATATGTGTCTGAAGATCAATAATAGAAATGACCGCCATGGCTACAGTTGAAAAACCCTAGTCACCTTCGTCCCTCTATTTTGTGTGTGGAAAGCTTCCAATTTAAGTTAAGGATGAAAAAAACTCATGTTTTGATTTATTTTTTAACTATACTTTACACTAGAGAGAAAAATTACCCAGAAACCCCAAATTTTTCTTATGGATCTTTTCTTTTATTTTTGAAAAAATTATGTCTCCAAATTTAGCATTCCAAATGATCTCCAACTCAAACCCAAGGTAATCATTACAACAATATTTGAAGTCGTCAATTCTACAAATTTGGTTATTTTCTTCATCATTTAATTTATCTCCTTGATTATCTTAAAACATTCTTTCTTCCTCATATAATGGATTTGAGGATACACAAAAATCATTGTTTAGCATACCTTGGTAAGATGTAAACTAATTTTTTCTAATCAATTCATCATATAGAGGGTTTAAACAAATATGAAAGTTGTTTTCAAATCTATCCACTTCTTCACTTATTTTTCTCTCAATGTATTTATTTTCACTATCATATTGACTTCTTTCATATAAGCTGATATGTTTTCCTAATCATCTGAGAATGGCACATCTTCTTCACATAATGAACTTGAAAATGTACAAAAGTCACTTTCATCTTCATATTTACAAGAGACCATGTAATCTCTTGTTATTTCATTATAGAAAGGGTTTAAAAATATATGAGAATTGTGTTCAGACATATATTCTTCTCCCATCTGGCACTAAGAGAAAAAATCCTCATCAAATCCAATCTTTTCCTAAAAATTATTCATCTCTTCTTGCCTTGTGTCATCCTTATTTGTATTTTGTTCATACTTTTCAAAGTCAATATGAACTAGGCATAAAAAACCTAAAACACTCTTGTGAGTATAATGTCTCTGATATTCTATATCAAAAAGACTTGAAATTTGTTGACAATTAAGTAGACCTATCTCCCCATCTACTTCTTTATTGGTATATGCATCAATTTTACTACGTGTGTCATCATAGTACTCAGATATGAATAAATCAATCACTAGTTTATCTATCTCTTTGTTCACCTCACTGCTAATGTACTCATGTATTGCATCAGTGTCCTAAATTTTACAATCTTCCTCCAAAGTATGATAATGGTTCCCATAATTTCTTCCTCATTAGTACAAATTATTTTTTCTACATATTCCTCTTTACTTAGATCCATGTTTGTACCATTCTATGCATTATGTTTCTTTGTATTTTCAACTGCGTACAACCACTTAGAAATCTGAGAAAATCTCTTTTGTTTCAACCAGTTGGAAATCAATTTCAAGAGTGGGTCATATAATTCAATAAAGAACTCAATACATTGTTTTGGAATTTCCATGTATGCTTTCATGATCCTTTTGATTAAATAAAATGGATCTTCTCCCTCTTCTTTTCTTATTCTATACAATGCATTAATATACACTTTAGATTCAATATTTTTTAATTCCTATTCATATGAAAGGTATTATGGTGAACTAAATATAACATTAATGATGGATGTATTGTCTTTGATAATTCCATAAAATTTATTTAGAAACCACCACTCAAATTCTTCCCATGATGAGATACTTTGCAGGGGTAACAAACTATAATTCTCACTTGCAACACCTATCGATGATCTTGCAAGAAATTTCATGATCTCATCTTCTACACAAATCTGAAATTTTTTAATAAACTCATATAATTCTTTTAAATTCCTAATTTATGATTCATCTTCCTCTCCATGGAACTATGGTACAAGTTTTCAAAGTTTATAGGGAAAATGGATTGGATTATCAGGGATATTACTGAAATCCAATGGCTTATATGCTTCAAGAAGACATACTTGCCTCTACGGATATGGTTATGGCTATGTATCATAAAAATATGTAACTTCACATGGATATTTATTATTGTACATATTGGATGCCTGAAATTGTTGTAGCTACTTCTTATTTCATTAGGTTTTTTAAAAAAGAGTTGCCTCCTCTTTCAAAGAGGAATAAAATTATTATTATTTCTTCTGGGTCTTCTCCTTTAGCATAGTCACTTTGGTTTGGAATAATTCTTCTAACATGGATCTCTCTCTCTCTCTCTCTCTCAGAATTGGATTGCTTAATTGTCTTCTCCAGCATAGTCACCAATCTTTTGGTTCCCAAATCAATAGATTAGAAAGTTCTAAGGGTATGCCAAATTTTATGTACAAACCTTCCAATTGACTTGGCTAATGAACGAGAGTAACCAAATTATGGATAAAATTCCTCCACACTCTAGGCTCTACAAAACCTAGGTGAGTGTACCTATTCATCAATTGGATCTTCAAGTTGATGCTTTTTTACAATAGATTATAGATTATATATGTCTTCTACTTCCAGTCTCTAGTTTATCTATCTGAGAATGACATGTGAGTTCTTTAAATAGAATGATCTAACGACTTGATCCTATCTCATGATTGTCTTGCTTTATTTTATCTTCTTTCTACTACTACTTATGCTTTAACTCTTATCTATAACTATCTTGATCTCTGATTGATTCTTTCTTCTATCTATCTTTCTGATTCTCCTACTATAATTTGGTTATGTTTTGGATAAGGTTTGTATGAAAGACCAATGCCTTCTCTTCTTTGGGAAATAGAGTCACCTTCCTTCTAAATCTTCATGTATAACTCTATGAGTTAATTTTTAAATTTACCACTTGGATAAATCTATCAACCATCTAATGCTCAATACTAGATAATCATATATCTACCAACACAATTAGTTCAATTGAGTTGAAATCCTACTTGAAGAGACCAATGAGACAAGAAGCATAAGGAAAAGAACTTCTCAAATGATTCTTGATATTCAAATTGCTATGTCAGTAAATAATTTCTTCATAAGAGAATTTAAGACAACATTCAATTAATGGAATTGAAAATCATAGAGAACTAATTTGGAAATAAATTTTTCCACAGCACAGTTGTAGAGAAAGGTACTATTTGATTTCCTATTTATGATAAAATATATTACAATGTGAGCTTTTTTTTTCCTCCTTTTTTTCCCTAATTTTTCTTTTATAACATTAAAGGAGCACTTAAGATTGTTGCATCCTTTGGTTAAAAAATTATTCACTTATGATCCAAAACCAAATGACCAAAGTAATTAATCATTTTGTTAGGTTAACAAAAGTGACTTATTTTATTGGCAAAAAAAAAAAAAAATTTATATTTTTAATCTTCCTTTCTTTATCTTCCCTGCGAAAAGTATTATTATTATTTTTATTTGAATCCTTTATGAGTATATCTTCAACTTTATATCAAACCACTTTCTAGATGAGAAATCATTTTTTATTAGCAAACATCTGGGTATATGCACAAAGATGGGGGACCAAAAAGATGTCACTTTTCTTGGTCCCAAATCATGCATAGTGCGTACGCACTAAAGGGAACATGCCCTATGGCTTGGGTTACCCAAGCCTTAGGCTTGGGCAATCCAAAACAAAGTGCATGCACAAAATAAGGCACACAACAAATAGTGTGCACGTGAAATAGGGCACATACGCTTTGTAAAACCCCAAAATTTCCACCCCCCATGTGCCCTATGCAAAGCAACAAAAGTGTAATCCATATTATTACATAGCATGTGCATGCTATGAAAAACTAGAAAGAGAGAGACATAAGGGATAGAGAGAGGGTGATAAAG
>BSBK01005285.1:212500-250281 GCA_027943335.1 Chamaecyparis obtusa | reverse complement strand
TGCTTTGTATAGTAGTATTATGCTTGAAGCTATTTTGAGAAACAAAAGAGTAATTCTCTGCAAAGTCAACAACTGATAAAATTGTTCCAACTAAAAAAGTTTCTTTTAGTATTTGGAACTGTTCTTTCCATTTTGCAAAAAAAACATGAAATATATATGGTTGAATCAATTTATGAAAATTCTCCATAAATGTTGTAACAAGTATCCCCTCCTCTACATATTCCAACCTTGTTGATTCTTTCCCAACTTTTGTTTCACACTTTATGTACTTATTTACATTTTACCATCCTTGTCATGTTAGTATCTTCAAGTCTCAAAGGAAATTTAGCCAAATCCCCGCATGTTTGACAAGTTCATCTTATGCAATCTATTTCAAGTATTTTATGATCAATTGATTTGTTACATAAGACTGATGCTATGAATTGGATTGGATGTTTAGGAAAAGCATTTTGAGAACCACTACTTTCTTATATCATCTTTCTGAACCCTTGATAGTAGAGATCAAATTCAATATGATATCGACAACAACAACTTTTAAAAGATTTATGTATCTTTACAAAATATGGCTTTAATCTTTCAAACATTGTTTGTCCAATCTTAATGTCAGGATTTGAATTACAAAATGAGAGATACAATTCATGTTGTGTGGTGTCCAACCAATGTTTTGTGTGCTGGAAATATTCCTTAGGCCCAATCCTCTTATTGATAACATCTCTTGTATTTGGTAAAGTACGAGTATGATCAGTCCAAAATGTCATAACCAAGTTCCTAAATATTTCCTTAATCCTATCAGAACGAGGATCTCTACACATTAGTGCCCAATTACCTTCCAATGTAGTATCATCCAAATTGATTCTCCTTTTAAAATAATGTGTTATTGTCTTCCTACTATACCTGATATGAGATAAAAGTGAAGAAATTTATCTTTTTTGGGACCTTTTTTTAATTTAAAATAGAAGTCAGTATCACTCTTCTTGAAATGGACTTATCTCCAAATCTAGTTATTTTCCCAATGGAATGCAAACCTTCCTTAACACTTTGAACAATATTTTTTTGTACGTTACACAATTTTTTCTTTTTCAAACTTGCATCTACACCCAAAAATTTTAATAGCTCTTTTAACTCATCTTTAAGAAAAGTAATTGATAATAGTTGGGTTTTTCAAGTGTATCAAGATTCTCAAATTGTGCAATTATTTACTTAGACTTTTTATTCAATGTCCTCTTCATAGTATTTATGGGTTGTTTAGCATAATATCTCAATTTTTTCCACATCCATTTCAATTAAATGATCTATACTTTTACGATTATTTTTTCTCTTCAACTATTGGGGTAGACTAACATTCTCATATATTTCTCATACTTTGACTACAAATAAAACTAAAAAAATCTCTTAATATCTCATCTTAAGGGGACCTTGATGAAATAAGTAGAAACTGGCTTATGTTAATGGAATAATTAATAAACTAATGAGAGAGACACACACTTATTTTCCCTTGGGATGACCCTTCTCGAAAGTCCATTACTTCAACTTGGGATGCCCCTTGTCCAACATTTTCTTCATCAAATGTTATGTACATGCACAAAAATAATAGTCTTAAGGGGGGAAAGACCCAAAATGCGTATTTACCACAAAGAGACTAAATTGAGATAGTGAGAGAGAGAGAGAGAGAGAGAGAGAGAGAGAGAGATGTTTACTTGTTTGAGATTCTAAAGGTTGTTCTTGTTGAGCTTGCGATGACCCTTCTCCAACTTCTAAAGGTTGTGCTTGTTGAGCTTGCAATGACCCTTCTCCAACTTCTGAAGGTTGGGTTTGTTGAGCTTGCGATGACCCTTCTCTAACTTCAAAAGGTTTTGCTTCTTGATCATTTCCTACATACAAAGATAAAATTATTAAACAAAAGCCCAAATGAAATTTCCTATCTACAGAGTCCTATTAATCATAAGATAAGTCCCAATAGGTCATATAACCTATCATGGGTCAGGTTATAGGTTTAATTGGGTATAATTAGGTCCTAATAGGTCTAATTGGGTCTAATTAGGTCCTAAAATGTCTAATTGGGTCCTAATAGGTCTAATTGGGTCTAATTAGGTGCTAATAGGTCTTAAGGGGTCATATTACTCATAGTGGGTCTAATGAGGTCTTAAGGGGTCATATAACCTATCATAGGTCTAGTTAGGTCATAATAGGTTTAATTGGGTATAATTAGGTCCTAATAGGTTGAATTGGGTCTAATTAGGTCATAATAGGTCTAATTGGGTCTAATTAGGTGCTAATATGTCTTAAGGGGTCATATTACTCATAGTGGATCTAATGGGTCTTAAGGGGTCATATAATCTATCATAGGTCCTAATAGGTCTAATTAGGTATTAATAGGATTAATTGGGTATAATTAGGTCCTAATAGGTCTAATTGGGTCTAATTATGTGCTAATAGGTCTTAAGGGGTCATATTACTCATAGTGGGTCTAATAGAGCCTTAAGGGGTCATATAACCTATCTTTTAGCTTGTGGTGACTAATCAGGAAAGTACTATCCAGGAAAGTACTGTACACTTTTCCTCCCGACCTCGCCGGGGTTCGGGGCCGGGCCGGGCCCCGAGCGGGGGTTTGGGGGCGGCAGCCCCCAAGAGCAAGGGTTCGGGGGCGCAGCCCCCGAGGAATTTTTTTTTGAGGCCGACTACTTTTCGGTTATTTGGGTCGACTACTTATAACTCATTCTAACCCTAAAGCGGAAAAATATTGTATAATATGGCTTAGGGTTAGGGATTTTCATTATGTATGATTTTAGTACTTGCGGTAGATTTGGGCTGTAAGGGATTACGGATTGTAATCAGGTTGTAATCACTGGATAATAATAATATTGGACTCGCTGTTGGTGGACATAGCCCAGGGATTGGGTGAACCACGTTAAATCTATGTGTCTTGTGTTCTATTCTGTGTGGTTTATTATTTTCTGATATTAGTTATATTTGCACATAATTGTTATTTCTGCCTTGTTAATCCTAACACTATCACATGTCCTAATAGGTCTAATTAGGTCATAATAGGATTAACTGGGTATAATTAGGTCCTGATAGCTCTAATTGGGTCTAATCAGGTCCTAATAGGTCTAATTGGGTCTAATTAGATGCTAATAGGTCTTAAGGGGTCATATTACTCATAGTGGGTCTAATGGGGCATTAAGGGATCATATAACCTATCATAGGTCCTAATAGGTCTAATTATGTCTAATTAGGTCCTAAGAGGTCTTATGGGTCTAATTAGGTCCTCATAGGTTTTAAGAGGGCATATTACCTATCATAGGTCTTAACAGACCTAGATAACTAGGTATAATTAGGTCCTAATAGGTCGAATTGTGTCTAATTAGGTATAATTAGGTCCTAATAGGTCTAATTGGGTCTTAAGAGATCATATTAAGCATATTGGGTCTAATTAGGTCTTAATGGGTCATAGTACGAGCATATTAGGTGTTAATTAGTCTAATTAGATCTAATTACACCTAGAAGGGGTCCTATCACTCATATTAGATAGATAATTAGGGCTTATTGGGACTATTTTGGTCTAAGGGGTCCTATTAAGTTCATAAATAGGCCCCTAATTAGGTACTATTACTATTCAATATTAGTTCCTATTACTCATATTAGGTCATATTACTCACATGTATTAGGTACATTAATTAGTATAATTAGGTCTTGTTAGGTCTTATTAGGTGTTAATTAGTCTAATTAGGCCTTAGGGGTTATACTATCCATATTAGACCTCATAATAGGTCTAATTATGCCTAAGGGATCCTATCGCTCATATTAGGTGTACTAGTAGGTCCTATTACTCATATTAGGTGTTAATTAGTCTTATTAAAGGTCTAATTACGTCTTAAATTACTTATATTAATTAGTCAAGTATTAGGTCTTAAGGGGTACTCTTACGTCTTATTACTAAATTTAATGAATTAGGTCATAATAGGTCAACTATTATGTCTAATTAGGTCTTAGGGGGTCCTATTACTCATATTAGGTATACTTAGGACTAGTTATGTATCTTATTAGGTGTTAATTAGTCTTATTAGGTCTAACTAGGTCTAATTACGTCTAAGGTCCATCCTATTAATGATATTAGGTCCTAATTTGGGTCTTATTACTCATATTAGGTCATAGATCATCAAATATTATCATATTATGTCCTAATAGGTTGAACATTAGGTCTTAAGGGGTCATAATACTCACATTAAGTCTAATTAGGTATATAATTATGTCTTGTTAGTCTTATTAAGTCTAATTAGTCTTATCTAGGTCTTATTAGGTCTAATTAGTTTTATTAAGTCTAATTAGGTCTTCTTTATCAAATTAGGTCTAATTAGGTATTGCAATATCATGCTTACATGTTTCATTAAGACAAGTCCTAACCATCAACTTAAAATATCTAGAGAGAGAGAGACATACCTTGTTTCCTCCAATAATATCTTTCATGTGTTTCTTCCTATAGCCTTTGTTCAATCTCTTCTGAATAATGTCATGTACTCTTGTTTAGCCTTCTCTTTTTATTTCCCAACACTTTGCAAAATTGTTCCACTAAATTTTGACACAAAAAAAAAACACAATTTCAAAAGTCTTCCTTCTCCAAAATGCAAATTATTTTGCAGGTTTCAAATTAATAAGATGAGAAAAACATATATTTATTTATATGTAATCATTATTAACCCGAAACAACACCAAATTGGCTGACACGGGTTTCTATAGAAAGTCATTTATAACTTTCTATCGAAAGTAATTTTCTAAATAGATTAACCCATGTTAAACCATTCAAGTACTTTCGATAGAAGGTACTTTTGGTCGAAAGTATTTATTTTTGATCGAAATTACTTTCTATTGAAAGTCCCTGAGTAAGGGAAAATTGCAAAGTTTTACAAAATTTTGAACATTTCATGGCTTCGGGGCTCAATCGCAGGACTCAAATGGAACAATAAGGAGACTTCATTTTTCATAGCACAAGTTCTCCGAATGAGCTTTTTAATGATTATAGATTTGACAATTTTTTAGTTTATTATGTATATGTTTTTTGACGTTAATTGAATGTAGGTTTTTATCAAATATAAACCTCTAAGTTTGACATTCAATGAAAAATAGTAGAAAAGAGAATTTTTGTTTTTGAAAAATAACAGTGTCCTCTGTCTTCGAGTCTACTTTCTATCCAAAAAAATTGAAATTAGATAAATACACGACTAGTTATAAGCTATGTAGTCAAGGTATGTCAAAATTACAGTTTAGTCAACTTCAAACATTAATAAAATCTGCAATCGTCATGATAATATCGTCAAACCAATTGGATGCCCTCTATATGGATGTTACAAAACTAAATTTGAAAGAACATTGATATCTAGATTTTAGAAAAAAAGTTATGCTGTATGAAAACAATGTAACTCTTTGAAAATGAAGTTTTCAGCAACATAACAGTTTTAATGGGAGAAAGAAAAAACCATTCAAATCAATTCTATATATCTTAAAAGACTCTAGTTTACTTCATCTTTTGATTTTAAATGGTTTAACAACAATATGCATCTGAATCTGAAAGTTTTTTTTCAAAATGTAGATTTCAGTGTTTGTTCAGGCAAAAAAGTGTAACCTACTATTGTGGGTTCACCCTATCAAGATCTCAATACTTTTTTCTAATATGAATCTAGAAGTGCTTCACATAAAGCGTGAGGGGTTCCTTGCAAAAAATGTGTATACCAATTTTCAACATTGCAAGCTTGGAAACCAATATGATGACATTCAATCTTTTGATCATGTGCAAATTTCATAAACATTAATATTACTTAAATTATACATATAGAATGGGAAGTCATCTTGCACATATTTATGGTGTTGTTCAATGAATAAGAATAATATTTAGTATCCAATGTCAAGCATCAACAAACATCAGATTATGGGAGGGGTTGCATAGTCTCCCATTTCTCTAATATGGTGGGTAACATTCATTATACTAGTGCATATAAGTAGTCCTTAAGGTGATATCACAATTTATTTCTTATATGGCCTATCTTATTCACTTTTATAATCATTAGTGTATCATATCTATTTGGAGAGAAGTTTTATCCCAACTGGGTTTTCTGCTTTAATCTTCTTTATAAGAGATTTGTATATGAGTGCCTAATGTGGCCTAGTAGTTGGCATTCATCATCCTACATACATTACTCCCTAAGTCTCACTTAAGGAGGGGTGTTTTTGTAAATAGTGTCATTACCTAACTAGTTACTTGCTAGCACTTTCTAGACTAGCCTATTCACACATATAAGCTTAAGTTTACTTAGCCATATATTAGTATTTTGTCTCACCTCATGTGGTGTAGATAAGTGTACTCACTTAGTAAGACACTTAATGCATGTACATTATCTACTTTCTCATGCACTTGTCATGTGTGTTCACAAGTGTCCTATCTTTGTTGGTGAGTCAATTCTTGTTTCCAACTTGTCTATCGCATCCAACATGCACATATATATGCAAGCTTATATGTACATTTTCCTTAACTCTTCAACATTATTTATTTGTCTTTGTTTGCTAATGGTTTGTGGTTTGGTCTTTTCTTTTAGATTGTGGTTAATCCCAAAAAAACTTTTGTTGTTGTCAAATTTTAGGTATTGTTGAAGCTTGAAGGTGTCCAAGTTTTTAGAAAAGTCATTTCTCATTGTTAAACACGCTTTGTGAAATTACTGTTGTTTATGATTTTTTGATGTAACTATTGAAGTCACACCTTGATTACATGATCATAGTGTTTGAGGTGTACATAAGTATGCTCTAGATTGAAATCTATGCATATATCATTTTGCACCATTATTTATCTCACAATTATTATATACAAACAAAAATTCAAATTAATTTATAAATCTCTTAAATATTTTGAAATTTGAAATCTCTCACCATATTTTACATAGATTTTTTAAATATAGGTATTCTAGTTTACCTTCTTTCCTCTATTAGAAGTGTTGGGTTTAATCTAGTGCAGAAGTTTGTTTGCATGCATTTTTCTCACTTCTCTTTATCTTATCTTATCAATTGATTATTTTGATCCAATTTTTTTCCTTGTGAAATATAAACCTATTGATATAAGTTGATATAGGTATTCTAGTTTACCTTCTTTCCTCTATTAGAAGTGTTGGGTTTAATTTGGTGCAGAAGTTTGTTTGCATGCATTTTTCTCACTTCACTTTAACCTATTGATCATTTTCAGGTCACCACGTCCAAGTTGTCCCTCTTGGATTCCTTGGTTAGACCTACGGTATTTTATGGTTCTATTGTTTGGGGGTCATCACTTTTGGATTATGATTGGGCCTCTATTGATCATGTTCAGACTATCTTCCTCTGACATATCATCAGGTGTCATCGGTCCACCTCTCACAACATCATTCTGGCTGAGTTTGGGGCTCATCCCTTTAGATTGGGGGCCATCTTTCATTTGGTTTGGTTTATTCACCACCTCTATTGTTTTGCGAACTCTAATGATGGTCGCAATAGATAATCCTACCTTGCCTATTTCTCTTCAGTGGCGCTTGCCAAGTCAGACCCCTCCCCCAGAGCCCGTTGTTGGTATACCCAGGCCTCATCCCTTTTAGGTTCCATCGGGATTGACATTGATCACCCCCCCCCCCCATCATTTCTTTATTGACGCTCTGGCTCACCTCCTCCCTTCTAGACAGGAGTTGAACAGACATGTCAGACTTGACATATACAGGCAGTATATCACCATGACCTAGATCAACCCATGTGGGAATCTGCACCTGTGGATGGATTTTTATGCTGAGCACTTTCTAGACATTTGGGATGGGATTATTGTTCATCCTAGATACTTATCTCAGTGTTGGTGCCACACCCTTCACATCACGTTGGGATCTTTTAGGGTTGGATCTCACCGCCTTTGGGCCCAAACATAACATCACATTGATAGAGATGATCAGATTTGCAGGTTATGCACCCTGGCTGAGATTGAGACTAAGACACACTTCATCTTCCGTTGTCCTACTTACTATGAGATCAGAGGGAGATTCTATTTCTTATTTAGAGGGTGTAGTTCCTTGACTTCTTTCTTTAGTTACACCGATTAGAGATGCTTGGTACTTTATCTCCGTGAGACTGTATAGCTCCGTGAGCATACTCTACAACTTCTTTTCCTCTAGAGACAAATATCTAATCAGCTCATTACGACCTTCTTCTTGCCGTCGTCTCCTTTACGGGGGGTGAAGCGGCCTCACATTGCCTCCATCACTGGTCACTCTAGATTTTTGAGACCCTGCAACACCTTTACCCATTAGCAACACATCTCTAGCAGCTCACAATGATGACCTAGGGTTCCTGCTCATCTAGATCATTATCCTTCAATGTTGGATTTCTTTCTACCTGAAAATGATCCTTAGTCCTTCTCTTGTGTTTGTTCTTCTTGCTTGTTGTTTCTTGTTATCTTCCTTCTTTTTTCTCTCTTGGTTGCTTTCCCGACCACTGTTTGGTGGTTTGTTGATTCATTGTTCCTTTTGTTGTACATTTCCAGTCCCTTAGACCCTTGTTGGTCTCTTGTTGGACATTAATAAATTTATCTTATCTTATCTAGATTTTGCCTCTTGTACTTTCCACTTTCAACTAGAGGTTTTGTCTACAAATGTCTCATTTTTGTCATTTTGTTAAAGCATTCTCTAAATATATTTCCTCTTTTGTACAACTTTATGTTTGAATAAGCTCCCTTTCATAAGTCATAGAATTTGAGCTCTTCAAATCTCAATTTGATCACTACTTTTTAGTGAATGAATTGGCTCTTAAAATTTCTAGCAAATTGGTTTAGAGTAAAGGAGGTTCATTAGTTATTATTTCAAACAAACAAAGCAATATATTATATTTCTAATATGGATAGGCTTAAAGGGTGTAGAGAAAGATGTTTACATGTTCATTTTAGGAAGTTCTTGGAATTTATTTGGAATGATAGTTTAAAGTTAGTTTCCTTCCTTGCTCATTTCGTAATTTTTTCTTTTAACAAACAATTTTTTTTTGCTACTTTTATTAAGCTTCATTCTATTTGGCATAATTTTGTGCTCTTTCCTAGCAAAGCATGTTTTTGGTCGCTAGCTTTTTCCCTCTCCATCACTTGTTTTTTTTTTCCCTATAATTGTCCTCTATTCATCCTTTTGTAGTTCTCTCTAACTAGAGGAAGAGGATTATATTGAGAAGGGATCTCATGGAGCTGCCATGGGAACTATTTTTGTGTAGGGGTTCTATTGAATAAAGTTTATGCTATAGAAGAAAACAAATATTGTGCAAGAAAATATAACCCTATTTTTAATAATTTAAATATAAGTGTTTGTGGTGTGGTGATGAAGTTTTTCCAATGCCTTCATAAAATTTTGTTGTCTTATATCATTCATCTATATTTTTTTAAATTCTTGTTAATAGTTTTCAGATTTAGCATTCCCCAAACAAAATCATGAAGTCAACATCTTAAAACTTTCGAGCTTAAAGCTTTAAAGCTTGTCCATTCCTTAAAAACTCTATGAAACCTCATATTTGTAGAAAATTTCTAAATTTTCTAGGATTCATAAGGCCACGACATTACAACACTTAAGCTCATGTTTATCGTTATAATACTCTTTCTGTGACTCTTAGCAATTGAATAATTGTTTCTAAAAATGTCATCAAATGGAAATTCAAGGTTTTCTAGAAGTCTAATCTCACATAATCAAATTACAGGCTCATGGATCAAATATGTTGGCCTCCTAATTCTAGGGTGTGTAACCTTTCACTAAAATAGTTCTAAGATTTGTCAGTAATTATTTGGTATCTTGTCAATGAGGGCAGTGTCTATGTAGCCGACAAATCTCACCTGACTTGACCATTAATTTGCATTTATTTATTAAATTGAAAACCAGAAACAACTGCTGCGTGAATTTAAATTTAATAAATAAATGAAGTTAATGGTCAAGTCAGGTGTGGGATTTGTCGGCTGCATAGACACTGGCGTCAATGAGCCCTTGGTATGAAGCCTTGGTCTACTAGTAAAGTTGAAAGGTTCTCAATGAGCCCAAAAAGGATGGTATTGGCTAAATGGTAAACTAAAACATAAAATATATGTGGTAAGATATACGTTTTAGTTTATGATTTAGACATTGCCAAAAAGAATCAAGTCTTCCTAAATGCAAAACATGACTGTTTATTCTGTACAGGCCTGACTGTTTATGCTGTACAGGCATGGCTGGTCTGAATAAACGTGAAAAGCTAGTGTAAAATAAACGTGGAAAACTGTTTATGCTGTACAGGCATGGCATGGCTGGACTGAATAAAAACAAGCCGCCCGCCGTCAATTTCCAGGATAAAAAGCATCTCAGTGCCAAAGTATAGATCCGAATCGCACGGACAAAGAGCTGACACGTCTCAATACTCAAGTCTGTCTGTGTCCCATCGTTTCACACGTATAGATCACCTGCATGATTAGTCCCCCCGCTCTGCACACGGACAAAAAGCTGGCTTATTTACACACGCCGCTATAAGTTCGCACGTGTGAGGCCAGCACGCCAACCATATTCTCTCTTTTACATTCGCAACCTCATGAAATTCGCCAGGCTTTTGGCGTACAAAACAAAAGTTATAAAGCAAAGGATGTCAGAGTGCGCCGAGAGCTCCAGTTTTGGTCATATTACACACTGCACATTTCTCTTGTTCAGAAAATGACAATCCAACACATCTTTTCATTCCAGTCTCCGGACCACAGAAACATATAAAGGCATCTACTCTAACAGATAAACCCTTTCATGCTTTTGGAATTTGTGGACTATTTCATTTGCCAAATAAATAAACTCTATAAGTCTTATCTAGAAGGTAGGCAGGTACAAATAAAATACATTTTTGTGTGAAAATGTTTTGGGTATTAGGGAGAGGATCTGGTAGTGATAGAAATGTCTAAATAGCAAACTAAAGCTTATAACTTTGGAAGGGACACTTGTTTTTTTTAAAAATTTTCTTATATATCATACAGTTGTAGTTGAGCATCCTAACTTTGTGTTTTTCAAAATCTTATGTAAAAATTTCAAATCACTTCCAATTTAATGTCAAATTCATAGAATTGTTCAGTTATTAGATATGAGAATTCACGTGGAAATATCTCTAGCTAAAAGCTAAAGATTAGATTAAGAAGTATCTCTTTCTGTCGTTCGAACCTTATCCTATATAGAGTCAGAGTCTTACACTCAGCAAAACTTACTTATAAAGTATTCATTTAGAATTTCTAACCAATTATACAAACAGACTAAAGATCCATTACCAATTGTAAATATTTTTAAATGAGTGTATCATGTCACACTTAATTATCACTCTCTTGTTTTGAATGATGGATCGCACAAGTAGATTCCTAAAAGCACGCACAAATAAATACAAATTGTTAACATGTAAGTAAAAATCTTTTACTAATGTTTCAAAATGGACTAGATGATGCACCTCAATATATAGATCTGCAATGCATTGAACAAAATAGCCTTGTGCTCGAAACAACTAAACAAACAAAGACAGTTTGCAATTTTCCTAAATGCCTGCAGTGAGGATTATTAGAAACTTTTTAAAATAATTTACATGTAAATTATGAAGTTTCAAATGGGATAAAAAGCTAAGTGGACTTTCTTTATTTCAGAGGAAATTCTATTGTTAAGTGAGTTTCAGTTGGTGTGGTTCTTGAATAGGTGACCTTTCAAAATGATCTAATGTTTTATCTATGTGAACATCATTTAAATGCAATGAGTACTAAATATACCATTCATTCTCATCAAAATAGATTCTTGTATCAATGAATTTAAGTCAAAAACTATACAATTGAATCCTAATAACACCATGTTATTTATCCAAAACAAGCTCCCACTGAACAATCATCTCTTTCTTTCTAATAATAAATCATTATAATTTACAAACACAAACAATTATCTATATATTAAATAAATTGAAAGTAACTAATACCAAAAATACATCTCATCTACAATCTCAGCTTTTATGGAAATGGGAATAATCTCAAAAAAAAATTCTATACCAAATTCAATTCCTTCTATTCATTAGCGACAGTGAGCTTCTACAGAGAGATACCATTCCTCCTTGGACGCAAAAGAGTTGTGGAAATTTTAATAACCGAAAAATCAACCCTGTACGTCCACCAAGTAAGTTTCCCTTAACCAAGTACAGATATCTGTTAAGCACAGGTTAGACATTTCAGTTTCCCATGTTTAAGCTTCCCTAGAATCCCTTATATCAGGCAGCCCGAGTGTTAGGTCTAGTTTGAGCTCTTGACAAGGCAGAGAAAACATCATTTTCTCATCATTCTCCAGAACAGGGCACTCTGCACCAGCAGTTTTCCATGGCAGCGGATGAAATCCATTCTCGGAAGGAAAAAAAGGCGAATCTTGGACACCCAGATCAAGAAATCCGCATCTCTCTGAAAACGCCACCTTACCATCCTGACAATAGTAACCATTAAGATGAACACCACAAGTCTGAGCTGGGAAAAGTGATCCGCAGTTAATACAATCCATTCCAGTGGGAGAACAGAGCGGCGGAGCGACTGGCGGACTGCAATGGCCGCCGGTCATAATTTCCAAAGGCGGCAGCGCCAGCCGGTTACCTTCGCTTATCAAACTCTTGAGCCATGGAATCAAAGAACCGTTTTCAACTTGCTGACCGCTACACTCCACCGGCGGCTCAGCCATCGTAGTGCCCTGCAATTAATCCAAATCTACATCATGCAAATAATCCACAACTATACCATGCAACTAATCTAAAACTAAACCATGCAACATCATACGTGAAGAGAAAAAAAAGGGTTTTTACAGGGCGGTAGGTTGTTCCGTCTGGTTCAACAGTCCAGCCGGCCTGGACGCAGAGGGCTTTGAGCACTTCATTATTATCACAGTTCTTGGGCAAGTTGTAGTTGCCGTGCAGCCGAAGCCCTGTAAATATGTTTGCAGCGATTGCTCTTCTCTTTCTCTCCCGTTTTTTATTGTTCTCGCGCTCCTGGCTACTTGGAAGCCTACCGCCCGACGTCATGATCGTCCACAAGTTCAACACCCAAACAACGATTCGGCACTGCAGATAAATTAATCGCTAAAAAGATTTTGATCACCAACTCTCCACGACCAAAGGCCACCAGAATTAGAGGGCTTAGAATTGGTTTGATTCGTCAATTATGAAAAAGGCAGTGAAAAAGATTGCACTTGGATTTGAGGTTGCAGTGTTGTACTAGGACACGTTTGAGCCGTCAAATCTGTGCGCACTGGGATCAAAAGATGATGTACGTTATAAAATAATGGGGGCAGGCATATTTCATTGGCAGCTACTAAGCTCCCTACAAAATGCACCAAAGTATTTTAAAAAATAAAATATAACTTTTTTTTCAGATTTGGAAAATTACAATGATTTCTTTTGCAATTTTTTTGTAGTTTTGGACTATAAAATATGTAGATGATGAAGAAGAAATAGTGAGAATTCTTGTAAAAATCTGTTCTGATTTTCATTTAAAAAAATTTGGTCAACAAATACATTTTGTAGGGAGCTTAGTAGCATCCTGTTTCATTGAGTCATTGAGCAACTGCCCGCTGCAGATTGCCTTGCCTTCTTCTTACATTAGATATTTCAAATAGGAACATCACCCTACTTGAGAATCCCCCTTGAAATAGGAACATGGCAAGTTCCTTTCACATGGATGTACTTAGCTTGGTCTCACACTCATGTAGGGAAAGTGTACTTGTAGATCTTAAACTTTACTCATCTTTAACTCCCAAATGGTATTTAGATTTTGATGAGTTTTTTTTCTGGTTTTCTTGGTAGGTAATTTAAAAGCTTATGATTTTTTTTAATATACTTATGATAAATATGAGAGGATTCGTAACGAGTTCAAGTGTCAAAAGGTGGTTATTTTGAAGTGAAGTGTGATACATAGTCTCTATTGCCCTATTAATTGTTCACTTAGATCACCACAAAATTTGAACAACTATTTCAATACTTTATGTGCAAATGGACTAGTAATCATGCGCTATGGGTACCAATAAGGTTCCATAATTCCTCTACCTAGCCACTTTTCTCAACTACTAGGTACACACAAATGGGAGGCTATTAGCCTCGACAATGATTTTTTAGTGGGCTTTTAATTAACATATTCCAATGAATGATTATTGGAACATAGACATCAACTTTATGCATATCCATCACTTTTTTTCTAACATTTTATGGATTTGTTATCATGGGTTGTTTTTTATGTATTGATTAGAGTGTAAGATGATACATATTGTTTAGAAGTTGATTAAGAGGGAGGCGAGAGAGTGAGAGAGATAGGAGGTAACTACGGGGATAGAGATGAGATGGAGATAGTCTTAGGATGTCTTAAGCGGTCCTCAGTGCCTTCAGTGATCCTAAGGGGTTATTATATGTATTAATGGGTCATGGGATATATTAATGGGTCCAAGGATGCATTAATGGGTCCTAGAGAATCCTAAGATACATTGATGGACTATGTGAATGAGTCTTAGGACACATTGATGGGTCAAAAGGCATCCAAGAATACATTAAGGGGTCCTATGTGTCATGAGAAGTCCTAATATACATTAATGTGTCCTAGAATGTCTTAAAGGGTCCTAGGTGTCTTAAGTAGTCCTAACAAGTCCTAGGATGTCTTAAGGGATCCTAGGTGTCATAAGAGTTGTTGGGATACATAATTACATTAATTTTTCCTAGGATATGATCTTAAGGGGTACTAGGTGTTTTAACTGATCCTGAGGGGTTCTAGGATACATTAATGGGTCTTACAATGTCTTAAAGGCTCTTGAGTGTCTTATGGGGTCCTAAGGGGTCCCCATATGTATTAATAGGTCCTAGGATACATTAATGTGTGTTAACTAGTCCTAGGGTACATTAATGGGCATTCATATACATTCATGGGTTATAGAGCATCCTAAGTTACATTAATGGCTCCTAAGGGGTCATGGGTGTCGTAAGAGGTCTAATTTGTGGAGATTTTCCAACAAGCTAGTGCTAACTATATGTTTGTCATTGATGACAACATATGGTAAGTAGCATGCGTGGAAGACTTATGTAGTAAGATTCAAGAGTATATGTAGCATGGACATGTTATCAGCATGATATTATGGATGCAGAGGTTAATTGTTAGAACATACAGTTATGTAGCAGCTGGTGTCAACAGTCCTAACAGAGTTATACAGGCAGTGTTATGTGAGTGATTGTCCGTACAGACATCATGGAGCCTTGCGCCTTTAGATATGTGATGAAGACATGTTAGTGATATTACAATCATGGACGCAGAGTCCGATGATCAGTATAAGTGAAGTTATGCAGTCGCTATTCACCAGTAGCAATTTCCTGTGTTTATTCAGAAGAGCTGATAGAGATTATATTGGTTTAGGAGTTGCACTTATCATTTCGGTATGTGCCCTTGGATTACAAATTGGAGAAGAGTTAAGAATGTTCGATTAAGAGTGCATGATGTAATTTAGCTTGAGGAGAAAGTTTCAGTTACTTTGGTAGAGCCGACAGTGTGTAGCGTGTGTCTACATTTATTAATATTGGACAGGTCCCAGATTGTGTTGCATGCTTAGTAGAGCCAACAAAATTATTATTGGAGTATGTTATGGTTTCTCTAATATGATTTCAAGGTGGTTCTAACAGGCCGACTTGATTATATCATTTAGAGGAAAGATATTTATAGGCATTCATTTGTGATTGCTAAAGCATGGTTCTGAGTTGATTGTGAAGAGCAGAGCAGAGTGTGCGAAGTATTGAGCCATCAGCAGAAGGTCTATGTGACCAAGTAAATAATTTATGCTATACATTGGAACTGATCCAAACAACAGGGCAAAGCGCAGTTCACCAAGATCTAGATATAGTGTATATCTGTTATTCAAAAGGTTGTGGCCTTCACCCCTTTGAGCAGTGTGCTCTCGGACAGTGCGTCCTCACCCCTAACAGGATTAATTGTAAAAGACTCCTAACAGGGTCCAAACCTTGACCAGGTCACTGTACTAAATGCATTGTAAAGATAACTCCTAACAGGGTTAAGGATCTTCTAACAAGGATCATAAAACACTAGTGCAAATTATTAGTGGGTGTCAATTCCCACTGGGGTTTTTACCTATTTGGGTTTCCTCGTAACCAAAATATTGGTCTTGTGTTCAAGTGTTCTTTCATTGTGTTTATGCTTTATGTTTAAGTATACTTAATTAGATAAAGAATTGAACCTTGTAGATAACTGATTCACCCTCCCCCCCACCCCTCTCAGTTATCTCTTGGGACTATTCCTAACAATTGGTATCAGAGCCAAGTGCCTTAGAAAGAAATTTTAATAGCTTGAGGTTGATCAAATGACATTCTTTAGAAAAGACAGTCCTAAATTTGATGGAGAGAATTATCTTGATTAGAAGAAAAACATGATGACACATTTATAGTGCATTGATTTTGAAGTTTTTGAAGTGGCTATCAAAGAAGTTCAGATCCCCTCTCTAGAAGATCTTGCAAAGGATGATGCTACTAGCAAGCAGAAGGATTTGTTCCATCATAATGCAATAGAAAAAGAATCCCTTATCAGCGCCCTATCTGATAGTGAGTTTTCATAAATAAAAAAAGTAGACACAACCTACAAGATATGGAAGAACCTAGAAGACATGTTTGAAGGAGATAAACAAGTAAAGAATGCGTGCAGAAAGACATGGAAGAAAAAGTACAATTCATTGGAGATGCTACCTAAAGAGAACATAAGAGCCTACAATCAAAGGATTAATGAAGCAATTGTTGGAATCAGAAATAATGGTGGAGAAATCTTAGAAGAGGACATCATGGATAAACTAATGACTACATTGACACCAAAATATGAAAGCAAGATAAACATCCTTGATGAGACTATGCAATTTTCAGAAAACTTCAAAAGAGAAACTTTAATCAGCAAGATTGCTGCATTTGAGATATCAAGTTTAAAGACAGAGCCTAAAATGGAGATAACCTTCAAAGCTTCGGTCCATGGTAAGAAATCCTTGAACACCTCTGGTAATTTTGATGATGATGATGAAGAAAAAACTCTAGATAATTTTATTGCTATGATTGCTAAAAAAGAAAAGAAAGGAAAAGGAAAATATGAAGGTCAATTACCATTTAAATGCTTTTCATGTAATAAGATTGGTCACTTTGCATCTAAGTGTCCTACAAGAGTTAAAAAGTACAAGAATAACTACAAGCCTAAGTATATAAAGAAATGCTACTATGCTAGAGATGGAGTATCAGATGAAGAATCAATGAAAGAGGAAATTGGATTCATTGCTCTTGAAGATGAAAATAATTCACAAGAGTTAGCATTGATTTCACAAGCTGACATCAGGATAGATTGGATCATTGATAGTGGTTTCTTACATCACATGACAGGAGACAAATATAGATTTGTTCATTTGGACAGATACAAAGGAGGCATGGTTAGATTTGGAGATAACACTCCTAAACCCATCATTGGTAGAGGAGCCATCACCTTGGATGGAAAGAATAACACTGATGATGTTCTTTATGTTGATGGTTTGAAACATAACCTACTAAGTGTTGGGCAGTTACTTGAAAAAGGTTATAGGTTGGAATTCAATGGAAACAAATGCATCATTAACAACAAAGAAGGAGAAATGATTGCATCAGGATCAAAGACTAAAGGTAATGTTTTTCAACTTAATCTAGAAGCAAGTTATTTTGTTGCTAAAGTAGATGACACTTGGTTATGGCACAAAAGACTATGTCATATCAATTTTGATAACATATTTAAGATTAGTAATGTTAAGGTAGTAAGAGACCTACCTAGCATAGCAAAGTTGGCTGATACTATTTGCAAGGAATGTGTGATGGGAAAGCATGTGAGAAATTCATTCAAAAGCAAGCATAATTCAGCAGAGAACAAGTTGGATCTAATTCATACAGACCTATGTGGACCAACTCAAACAAGATCATATTATGGTGAAAGGTATTTCATTTTGTTTGTAGATGATTATTGTAGAATGATGTGGGTCACGTTCTTGAAAGATAAGTCAGAAGCATTTGAGAAGTTCAAAATATTCAAAGCTAAGGTTGAGAATGAATCTGGACTAAAGATAAAAAGTCTAAGGTGGGATAGAGGAGGAGAATTCACCTCTGATAGATTCTATAAGTACTACGAAGAACATGGCATAAAGAGACAGTTGAGTGCACCTAGAACCCCTCAGCAGAATGGAATTGCAGAGAGAAGGAATAGGATCATCCTTGATGCAACGTGCACCATCATGATTGATGGAAAAGTTTCTCACAACTATTGGAGAGATGCAGTCAATACAAAAGTCTATACAATCAATAGGATACAATTGAGGCCTGGTGTGGACAAGACACCTTATGAGCTATGGTTTGGCAATGTTCCCACAGTGAAATGCTTCAGAATCTTTGGAAGCAAGTGCAACATCAAGAGGGATGAAACAATGGGCAAGTTTGATGCAAGAAGCGATGAAGGTATTTTTTTTGGTTACTCTACTAAAAGTAAAGCTTATAGATGTTTTAACTTAAGATTGAAGAAGATCATTGAAAATGCTCATGTTAAGATTGATGAAAAGTTTATGGTTTAAGAAAGATATCATGATTACTCACCTATGATTGAAGAAGAACCCAGACCTTCCACTAGTGAGACAGTTGTTGAAGAGATGTTTGACAGTATTGATATATTGTTCAATGACCCTGAAACAAGTGAAGAAGAAACTTAGAAGGAAGATGAGTCAATATCACCTAAAGTTCCAAAGTATACATCTAGATATCACTCTAAGGATGACATCATTGGAGATTAGATCAGAAAAGTCACAACAAGATCAAAAGCAAAGAATTTAGCAAGCAATTAAGTGGTATGTTTACTATCTCAGATTGAACCTCTAAGTGTTGAAGATGCATGTAATGATTCAGATTGGCATGATGCTATGAAAGAAGAACTAGATCAGATTATTAAGAATGATACTTGGGAACTGGTCTGAAGACCTAGTGATAAGAATGTGATTGGAACAAAGTGGATATTCAGAAACAAGATGAATGAAGATGGTACAATAGTAAGGAATAAAGAAAGGTTAGTATGTAAGGGATATGTGGAAAGAGAATGTATTGATTATTCAGACACTTTTGCACCAGTGAGTAGATTAGAAGCTATTAAGTTGTTTTTAGCTTTTGCAACATTCAAAAAATTCAAAGTTTATCAAATGGATGTTAAGTCAGCATTCTTGAATGCAAAGCTAAAGGAAGAAGTATATATTGAACAACTAGAAGGATTCACCTTATCAGACAAACCTAATATAGTATGCAGATTGAAGAAAGCTCTCTATGGACTTAAGCAAGCCCTTAGAGCATGGTATGATAGACTTGATGGATACCTAACAAAAATTGGATTCAAGAAAGCAACAACATATTGTAATCTATTCATAAGAGAGACATATGAAGGTCTACTACTTGTAGCTATATTTGTTGGTGACATTATCTTTGGGGGTAATGAAAAACTTAGTACAAAATTTTCTAAGGAGATGCAGAGTGAGTTTGAGATGAGCATGATTGGATCTATCAAATACTTCTTGGGGTTAAATGTGCAGCAGACAGAGAAAGGTATTTTCATTAATCAGTCAAAATATGTAAAATAGATATTGAAGAAGTTCAAGATGGATGATTGCAAACCAGTAGGTACACCTATGATAGCAGGGTGCAAGCTTACAAAAGAAGATGATTCTGTAGTAGGAGATACAACACTATACAATTCTATGATTGGTAAACTCATATATCTTACGCAAACTAGACCAGACATTTCTAATGCAGTTGGCATAGTTGGAAGATTTGCAGCAGAGCCTAAACAAAGTAACCTCATGGTAGTAAAGAGAATATTCAGATATTTGCAGGGCACTATAGATTATGGTCTATGTATCCTAACTCAGAGAATGTTGAGCTTCATGTTTATACAAATGTTAATTGGGTAGGATGCGTTAATGATAGAAAGAGTACATCAGGTGGAGCAGTGTTTCTTGGTGACAGACTTGTCACTTGGACAAGCAAGAAGCAAAATTGTATTTCTTAGTCAATAGTAGAAGTGAAGTATGTTTCAGCAGCCCTAAATTATTCCATTATTGTTTGGATCAAATAGATGATAAAGGACTTTGGTATTTAGATTGATTATCCTATTATTATTCATTGTGATAATACCAAAACTATCAACATGTCAAAGAATCCAGTGATGCATGCAAAGATAAAGCACATAGACATCAAGTATCACTTCCTTAGAGAGAAACTGACAGAAAAAAAAGTCAAATTGGATTATGTGAGTATGTAAAGGAATGGCTAGCAGATATATTCACAAAGCTCTTACCAAAGGATACTTTTGAGTATCTCAGGGAGAAGTTGGGAGTAATTCCCTTCCCTGATTCTGCTTAGAGAAAGAGGAAAGTGCATCAGTCCTTAGGGACTGGTGGATGGTTGACTACTCTACTTCAGGAGTAGTACCGAAGCTTAAATGTTTGACATCCTTTTCATTGATGTCAAAGGGGGAGTAATATATAGTCATGAAAAATAGAAGTAAAGAAGGAGTAATATACTATGGGGGAGCAGTATTCAGTCATGAAAGTAGTTTAGTTGAGAAAATGGAGAATGTTGAAGAATATTACAGTAGATAGAGGATTCATCCCTGGGGGAGTTTTGATGAGGAAATGAAGAATGTTATAAAAGAATTGTTCATTTGGATTGGTAGTGTTTTTCATTCCATATGTTGCCATCAATGCCAAATGGGGAGATTGTTGGAGATTTGTCAGCAAGCCAGTGCTGACTGTATGTTTGTCATTGATGACAACATATGGTAAGTAGCATGCGTGGAAGACTTATGAAGTAAGATTTGATTATATGTAGCATGGACATGTTATCAGCATGATATCATGGATGCAAAGGTTAATTGTTAGAATAGACAGCTATGTAGCAGCTTGTGTCAGTAGTGTTCCTGACAGAGTTACAGGCAACATTCTGTGAGTGATTGTTTGTACAGTCATCATGGAGCCTTGCACCTTTGGATATGTGATGAAGATATGTTAGTGATGTTACAATCATGGATGCAGAGTCTGATGATCAGTATAAGTAAAGTTATGTAGTCGCTATTCACCAGTAGTAGTTTCCTGTGTTTATTTAGAAGATCCGACATAGATTATATTGGTTCAGGAGTTGCACTTATCATTTCGATATGCACCTTTGGATTATGAATTGGAGAAGAGTTAAGAATGTTTGGTTAAGAGTGCATGATGTAATTCAACTTGAGGAGAAAGTTTCAGTTACTTTGGTAGAGCCGACAGTGTGTAGCATGTGTCTACATTTATTAATATTGGACAGGTCCCAGATTGTGTTGCGTGCTTAGTAGAGCCAACAAAATTATTATTGGAGTATGTTATGGTTTCTCTAATATGATTTCAAGGTGGTTCTAACAGGCTGACTTGATTATATCATTTAGAGGAAAGATATTTATAGGCAGTCATTTGTGATTGCTAAAGCATGGTTTTAAGTTGATTGTGAAGAGAAAAGCAGAGTGTGCAAAGTATTGAGCCATCAATAGAAGGTCTATGTGACCAAGTAAATAATTTATGCTATACATTGGAACTGATCCAGACAAAAGGTCAAAGTGCAATTCACCAAGATCCAGATATAGTGTATATCTGTTATTTAGAAGGTTATAGCCTTCTCCCCTTTGAGCAGTGTGCTCTCAGACAGTATGTCCTCATCCTTAACATGGTTAATTGTAAAAGACTCCTAACAAGGTCTGACCCTTGACCAGGTCACTGTACTAAATGCATTGTAAAGACAACTCCTAACAGGGTTAAGGATCTTCTAACAAGGATCATAAAACACTAGTGTATATTATTAGTGGGTGTCAATTCCCACCGGGGTTTTTACCTTTTAGGTTTCCATATAACCAAAATATTTGTGTTGTGTTCAAGTGTTCTTTCATTGTTCTTATGCTTTATGTTTAAGTATACTTAATTGGATAAAGAATTAAAACTTGTAGATAACTGATTCACCCCCCCTCTCAGTTATCTCTTGGAACTATTCCTAACATGAATATACATTAATGTACCCTAGAATGTCTTAAGGGGTCCTAGGTTTCGTAAGTGGTCCTAAGATGTCTTAATGGGTCCTAGGTCTCTTAGGTAGTCATAAGGAGTCCTTGGATACATTAATGGACCCTAAGTTGTCCTAAGAAATCTTGGGTGTCTTAAGTGGTTCAAAGGGATCCTAGGATACATTAATGGGTCTAGGGATGTCTTAAGGGGTCCTAGATGTCATAAGTAGTCTTAAAGGGGCCTAAGATATATTAGTGGGCCTAAGGGGTCCTAGGATACATTAATGGTTTGTAGGATCCTTGAGGGGTGCTAAGGGGTCATAGGTGTCTTAAGAGGTCCTAAGGGGTCCTAGGATGTCTTAAGTGGTCCTTAAGGGGCCTAAGGATACATTAATGGGTCCTAGGATGTTCGAAGAGGTCCTAGATGTCTTAAGGAATCCTATGTCTCCTCGTGCACATAATAATGTGTCATAGGATTTATCAATGGGTTTTGGTGTACATTAATGGGTCCTAAAGGTCTTAGGATACATTAATGGTTTGTAGGAGTATTAAGGGGTGTTAATGGGTCCTAGGTGTCTTAAGAGGCCCTAAGGGGTCCTATGATACACTAATTGGTCCTACGATGCCTTAAGTGGTCCTAAAGGGGCCTAAGATACATTAGTGGGTCCTAGAGTGTCTTAAGGAATCCTAAGGTCTCCTCGTACATGTATTAATGTATCCTAGGGAATATTAATGGGTTTTGGGATACATTAATGGGTCCTAGGATACTAAAAAAAAATTTAGGGGTCTTAAGGGGTGCTAAGGGATCCTAGGTGTCTTAAGATATCCTAAGGGGTCCTAGGATACACAAATGGGTCCTAGAATGTCTTAAGGGTCTCTAGGTGTCATAATTTGTCCTAAGGTATTCTAAGATGTCTGAAGGGGTCATAGGTGTCATAATTGGTCCTAAGGGGCAATGAGTCTTAGGATGAATTAAGGTGTCTTAAGTATCAAGAATTAGTGGGGAAGAGATGGAGAGATGGGGAAACAACTTGAGAGAAGAGAGAGAGGTTATGGAGATGGTGAGAGGGGGTAAGGATGGGATGGTGAGAGGAGGGAGGGGAGAGAGTGAGAAGGAGGGAAAATAGGGGGAGAGAGGTGTGAGAGACAAACTGAGGGAAGGGGGAGAGGCTGAGAGACATGAGGTAGAGATAGCGGGTAATTTTGTGTGTGTGTGTGTGAGTGAGTGAGTGAGAGAGAGAGAGAGAGAGAGAGAGAGAGAGAGAGAGAGAGAGAGATTGGGTAGGAGTTTTATCTTGGGAATGTCCACTACTCCTTGTTTGTAGTTCCCTTCTCCATATCTATATCTAGTCCATGCTTGATATCTATGTTTGGCTTTGACATGAGTACTAGAGCGCATGGTGTTGTGTGTTAGAAATATTGCATGCTAAAAGTGGGGAGGACAAAAAAAAGCAGAGAAGAGTGCAGATGGACTTGTCCACAATAGGATTGGCACAAACTTAATTTTGATGGAGCTTCTAGGGGAAACCCAATTGTTGTTGGTATTGGTTGCGTCATCTACAAATTGGATGGCAGTGAGTGTGCTAGTCTGGCAAAATAGTTTGATCCCACCACTAACAATATTGTATAAATAGAGGCTCTAGCCTCTTGACTGCTCTTGAGTAAGGAATCGGGGATCAAGAACTTAGAAATAGAAGGAGATTCTCAAATCATTATCAATTCCCTCAAAATAGGTTACACCCCTAATTGGAAACTAAATACTAGATTGGAATGAGCACTGGAATCAATGGAACACTTTAATAATGTCAAAATCAACCATGTTTACATGGAAGAAAACAAAATAGCATATGAACTAGCCAATTTAGGAGTGAATGGCTCCTACTTAGCCTCTTAGCATTACACCCTGTGTCTCTTTGATATGTTCCCTCTTCTTTCTTCATTCACATTATATAAATATAGATTTATATATATATAATTACTTATATATATAGATATATATTTAGACTTATAAATCTATAAATATTAATACCTATTTATATACCAATATATTTATAGATTTTACCTCTTCTTTCTTAATGCAATCAAGACCAAAGAGATGCCCAATCTTGCAACATGAGTTAACACAATGGAAAACAAAAAGAGACAACAAGTTTTGTATTCAAACAACAAATTTATTCATCAAAATTTCTGCATACATGTCAGGTTGTAAGGCATTTTTGGCTATAGCCACATACAAAGAAGATTGAACCTAGATCTTCCCAAACCTTCAGGTTATCAATTATTTAGCAAGATCTTCACTAGCTACCTCTTGCTACCTAGGGCTACCCCCAATTATAATCGCAACCCTACATTTATACTGAGCCACCAACATGTCATCCTAACAAACATTTACATATCCCAAGACAAATGTAATTGACCATGTTGGTCTAGATACCAAATAGTTATAACATTTAATTATTTCAAAAGGATTCATCCAACAACCAAGTTGGCCACACATAGATCCTTGTAGAAAGTCACACCAGAAAGCTCCAATGGTCAAAAACATTGATCGAAACCTCCAACAATTAACTGGTAAACCAACTGAACTAGTATCATGAAGAAAAACAAAAAACTACAAGATAATTAACCAGATATCACAAACCACATCACCTCAAGAAGCATGATCATAGACTTAAACTCTAAAAACAACAAGGAACAAACCCTTTTCATCGCTCCAACCCAAGATCCACACAAATTGACCGATCACAAAATCTCATAAAACACTCTAGAATAAGAAATTGCATCTCAAATCAGTCACATAATCCATCATAACTCATGCATGGTAACTCCAAATGAGTTGTGATCATAGGAAACCCCTCCAAATGATCCCATCAACATCATATCATTATCGTGACCACAAAATATCTAAAGAGCTCAACCGAGGAAACAAACACCCAACCGCTGACCAAGAACAGAAAAAAAAAAAAAAACTAGTAACAAAGGTCCACTAGTAAACAAATGCTTTTGGATGATGCAAGATTACCAAAGACCCAAGATGCTCTTGCATCAGACACTTGGGGTACGAAAAGATTTTCCATGAGAACAACTCATAAAAATTTGAAAGAAGAAGGGACAATAATCCCATACTTATTCTTCATCCACAAATCCTCATCACTTGAAACTTGTATTACCTTCCTTCTACCATCAACTAGGTCATGCAAATTACTTAGATCCAACACACCATCAATCCCAACCTTAGGCCCATCCCTTAGGTGTGTTGTCAACTCAGACCTTCTACAAAGACTCAGATTCTTCACCTCATTTTCCTTGTCCATCAAAGGAATCAATTTACACCTCTTATGGGTAAGTGCACCAAGATGGTGTGCCAAAAAGTGGCCACCTCCTTAAAAAACCCAAAACTTTTCATAACATGATTGGGTTATTCATAATTTGAAAAAACTAGGCTTGGCAAAGCCGATCCTTTGCCAAGCCACAAAAACTAAAAATAAAAAAACTTAAGTTTTTCAAAACCTGATCGCGTTTTGTAAAGCAAAAATGTTTTACAAAACCTAATCATGCTTTGACTATCATAATTTTTTTTTAAAAATCTACGTTTGACTATTTTTTTTAATGCAAAAATTGAGTTTGAAGGAGAGAGGAGGAAGGGAAAACACCAAAACCTAAGAGGGTTCTTCTTGTTATTGGATTTCAAAACTTGAGTGTGTTATGATGAACACCAAAACATGTATGCGTATTACACTTGGAAAAAGGTTTGGTAAATGACCCTAAGGCTTGAAAGCCCATTTTCGCTATGTTTTAGTCTCTTTACACATTTTTTCATCTTCCAACATGAATTCTTGTCTTCATCCTCATCATATTTACAAATGATCAAGTGGGTATCTCTAAAATTACCACCATAATCTCACACATCTTCTCATCTTTCTAACCATATAAGTTTTTCAATTTTTGGACAACATTAACATAGTGAAATTTAATTTTCTTTACTAGTGCCTTGATAGGCCTCACAGACATATGTCTACCATTTTTTTAATAACTTTTTTTCTACTTAAGCAATTGCAAAAAAAAAATTACATATTACTATTCTACACTTGAATATATACACTTATAAAAAAAGAAAATTGCTTTTTCAATTATTTTGATGCAAGTTATGCCAAGCGCATGAACAAGTACCAGATTTTTAGGATGTGGTCACTTCAAAAAATCATAAAAATGTACTCAACAAAAAAATACAAAAAGATACATAGCTTCTAGATCTCACTCTTACCTACCATCCTACCAAACATTTTTTCAAAATATTAAATCTAACTATATCTTTTGTTGAGTGCACGGAAAGAGCTATGTTATGTTTTTTTGAAAAAAATAGAAATAGTTTTTCATATGCAGAGGGTTTGACCCTCTTAGTTTTATCCATTTTTAAAATTCTTTAGTAGTTTAGAGACTAGATTCAAAGTACTACAATTCTTATTCTTTACACATCTTCTAATTTTGAGTGCAAGACCCTCCACTTTCTCTTTGAAGTTCAAGTTTATCCAATTTCAGAAAAAAAGTGGCCACTTATACCCCTCTTTTTGCACACCATCTTGGTGCAGTTTCCATTACCATCCTTCCTAATGGAAATCACATTCTTTCTTTAGTCATGAACAACCTCTATGTCATACTGCCAAGGTCTACCAAGTAAAACATGACACACACTCATAACCACTATGTCACATAATATTGTACCCTTATAAGAACCAATGCAAAAATTCACCATGAACAGTTCCCTTACTTTTTCCACATGATCATCATGCAACCAACCAATCCTTATAAAACAACAAGAGTTAACACAACATAAAATAATAAGAGACAACAAGAACAACAAGTTTTGTATTGAAACAAAAACTTTAATCATCAGAATTTATTCATACATGTCGGGTTGTAAGGTATTCATGCTTATGGCCATATACAAAGAAAACTCTACCCATATCTTCCCAAACCCTCAGGTTATCAATTCTCTAGCAAGATCTTCACTAGCTACCTCTAGCTACCTAGGGCTACTCCCAATTACAATTGCAACCCTACATTTATACTGAGCCACCAACAAGTCAACCTAACAAACATTTACATAGCCCAAGACAAACATAACTGACCATGTTGGCCTAAATCCCAAATAATTACAATAGTTAATAATTTCACAAAGATATATCTAACAAACAACTCGTCCACACGTAGATCCTTCTAGAAAGTCACACTAGAAAGCTCCAATGGTTGGAAACATTGATCACAACCTCCAATAATCAACCGGTAAACCAACTGAACCAGTGTCATGAAGAACACCAAAAAACCAAAAGAGAATCAATTGGATCTCACAAACTACGTCACCTCAAGAAGAACAATCATAGAATTTGACTCTACAAACAACAAGGAACAAACCCTTTTCACTGCTCTAGCCCAAGATCCACATAGATCGACTGATCATAGAATCTCAAAAAATTGTCTGGAACAAGAAACTACATCTCAAATCTAGTCGTAGAATCTATCACAACTCATTCACGATAACTCCAAATGAGTTGTGATCATAGGAAACCCCTCCAAATGATCCCATCAACATCATATCATGATCACGGTCATAGAAGGTTCAAATAACTCAACTGAGGTAACAATCACCCAACTGCTGACCAGGAACACAAAACAAAGAAAAAATTGGTAACAAAGGTCCACCAGTAAACAAGTGTTTTTGGATGATGCAATATTACCAACGACCCAAGATGTTCCTACATCATTTCTTCACTTATCTTCCCTTTATTTCCATATTTTCTTTTCTCTTATGTCCTTACATTCCTTGTTTCTCCCCCTTTCCTCCCCTTCCCCTGTTTTGTTTTCTCTCTTCCTTTCCCTTAGGTCCCTTGGTGTTTCTTAGTTCGGCCTTGGTCTTTCGTTTCTCTCTATTTTTTTGTCTCTCTGCCCCTTTCTCTATCATGTGGCTTGGTGCTTTTTCTTTCTTTTGAGCATCCACCCTAGTTGTTTTCTTGTTTTGTTTTGGATATCTTTCTTTTTTTTTTCCCCCTTGGTTCTTGATATAGAGTCCTTTTATTTATTAGCTTAACAAGTGTTTTTAGTTATTTAATTTTTATTACCTTTTATTTATTTAACCCATATCATCCCCTCATTTGCCTTTAACTTGACACACACACACACACAGATATATATATATATATATATATATATATATATATATATATATATATATATATATATATATATATATATATATATATATATATATATATATATATATATATATATATATATATATATATATATGGATGAACCCACAATAGTGGGTTACACTTTTTAGCTTGAACGGACATTGAACTCTACATTTTGAGAAAAACTTTTAGATTCGGATGCATATTGCTGTTGAATCGCTCGAAATCAAAGGATGAAGTAAATTAGGGTCTTTTAGGATTTTCTGTCTAGTTTTTAAATATATGTTTTTTATTTTTTTTGAATTTATTTGAATACTTTTTTCTTTCTCCCACAAAAACTTGTATGGTGCTGAAAACATCATTTTCAAATAGTAACACTATTTTCATAGAGCATAACTTTTTTTGTAAAATAGATATGAATGTGATTCTTTTGAATTTAGTTTTGTAACATCCATACGGAGGGCATGCAATTGGTTTGATGACATTATCACTATTATTGTATATTTTATTAATGTTTGAAGTTGACTATACCAAAATTTTGACCTACCTTGACTACATAGCTTATAACTTATTGTGTATTTATCGAATTTCAATTATTATTTTTTAATAGAAAGTAGACTCAAATACGGAGGGCACTGTTATTTTTTCAAATTTTTTTTCCTTGTTTTACTATTTTTCATTGAACGTCAAACTTGGAGGTTTATATTTCATAAAAAACCTACATTCATTTAACGTCAAAAACCATACACATAATAAATTTAAAAATAGTCAAATATATAACCATTTGAAAGCTAGTTTTGAGTACTTGTTGAATGCAAAAGGATGTCTTCTTATTCATCCATTTGATCAGCGTACTTGAGGCCCAAAGCCATGAAATTCTCAAAATTTCTTGAAAACTTGAAACCATGGCTCAAACCAAGGACTTTCAATAGAAAGTACTTTCGATCGAAAGTACTTTCTATTGAAAGTACTTTGCCCAAAAATGGAAAATTTAGTTAATACTAACCTAGTTTCGATCGAAAGTCATTTACTTTCGATAGAAAGTCAAGTTTGACTTTTGATCGAAAGTCATGTCAGCCTTTTTGGTGGCATTTTTGATTGATAAGAATTAGGTATAAATAAATGTATATTTTTTTCATTTCTTAAATCCGAAAGCTGTAAAATAATTCGCATTTAGGAGAAGAAAGACATTTTGGCACGGAATAATTTTCTAAGTTGTGATGGGAAATAAAAAGAGAAAGCTAAACAAAAGTACATGACATTATTCAGAAGAAACTGAACAAAGACTACGTGAAGAATCACGAGAAAGATATCATCATCGAAAACAAGGTATGTCTAAGATGTCTAGATAGATAGATATTTTAAGTTGATGGTTAAGACTTGTCTTAATGTTCATGTAAATGTGATATTGTAGGTCTATTAGACTTAACTAGACCTAACTATAGACCTATTTTAACTAATAGGACTTATTAGGACTAATTAGGACCTATTCTAGGACTAATAGGACCTATTAGGACCCAATTAGGACCGATTATACCTAATTAGGACCAATTAGAACTAATTAGAACCAAATAGTACCTAATAGGACCTATTTGGACTAATTAGGACCTAATAGGACCTATTAAGACTAATTAGGACTAATTAGGACCTATTAGGACTTATTAGGACTAATTAGGACCTAATAGGACCTATTAGGATGAATTAGGACTAATTAGGACCTAATAGGTCCTATTAGGACCTATTAGAACCTAATTAGGAATAATGAGGACCAACTAGACTCAATTAGGACCTTGAGTAGACTCAATTAGGACCTAATTAGGACCTAATTAGGACCTATTAGATTCAATTATGACCTATTATATCTAATTAGACTCAATTAGGACCAATTAGGACCTAATATGGACTAACTAGACTCAATTAGGACCAATTAGGACCTAATTATGACCTATTAGATTCAATTATGACCTATTACATGTAATTAGACTTAATTACAACCAATTAGGACTTAATATGGACCAATTAGGACCTAATATGACCTATTAGACTCAATTAGGGCCACTTAGATTCAATTATGACCTATTAGATCTAATTAGACTCAATTAGGACCAATTATGACCTAATATGGACTAACTAGACTCAATTAGGACCAACTAGACTCAATTAGGACTAATTAGGACCTAATTATGACCAATTAGATTCAATTATGACCTATTAGATCTAATTAGACTCAATTAGGACCAATTAGGACCTAATATGACCTATTAGACTCAATTAGGGCCACTTAGATTCAATTATGACCTATTAGATCTAATTAGACTCAATTAGAACCAATTAGGACCAATTACATTCAATTAGGACCAATTAGGACCAATTAGATTCAATTAGGACCAATTAGGACCAATTAGATTCAATTAGGACCAAATAGGACCAATTAGATTCAATTAGGACCAATTAGGACCTAATATGACCTATTAGACTCAATTAGGGCCACTTAGATTCAATTATGAGCTATTACATCTAATTAGACTCAATTAGAACCAATTAGGACCAATTAGGACCTATTAGACTCAATTATCTACTCAATTAGGACCAATTAAGACCTAATATGGACCAATTAGGACCTAATATGACCTATTAGACTCAATTAGGGCCACTTAGATTCAATTATGACCTATTAGATCTAATTAGACTCAATTAGAACCAATTAGGACCAATTAGATTCAATTAGGACCAATTAGGACCAATTAGATTCAATTAGATTTAGTTAGGACCAATTAGGACCAATTAGATTCAATTAGGACCAATTAGGACCTAATATGACCTATTAGACTCAGTTAGGGCCACTTAGATTGAATTATGACCTATTACATCTAATTAGACTCAATTAGAACCAATTAGGACCAATTAGATTCAATTAGGACCAATTAGGACCTATTAGACTCAATTAGGACCAGTTAAGACCAATTAGATTCAATTATGACCTATTAGACTCAATTAGGGCCACTTAGATTTAATTATGACCTATTAGATCTAATTAGATGAGCAATTCTAGGACTAATTTATACTTCATACATGTGTAGGAAATGATCAAGAATCACAAGCTCAATACCCAACCTTCAAAAGTTGGAGAAGGGTCATCACAAGCTCAACAAGCCTAACCTTCAGAAGTTGGAGAAGGGTCATTACAAGCTCAAAAAGTCCAACCTTCAGAAGTTGGAGAAGGGTCATCACAAGCTCAACAAGCACAAGTCTCAGAATATCAAATAAGTACACATCTCTCTCTTTCTCTCACAGACTCTCTCGATTTAGTCTCTTATTGGTGAATATATATTTTGGGTCTTTCCCCTAAGAAGAAGTTATTGTTTTTGTTGTGTACATGCAGCCTTTGATGATGAAAATGTTGGACAAGGGGCATCCCAAGTTGAATCAACCCAAGGTCAAACAAGTATGTGTTTCTCTTGAATTAATCTATAAATTATTATAGGTAGAACATGTTCAAGAGCTTGTGAATACTTATTTCATGAAGGTTCCCTTAAGATGAGATATTAAGATTTTTTATTTTATTTTATTTGCAGTGGAAGTGCAAGAAACATATGTGAATGATAATCTACTCCAATAGTTGAAGAGAAAAATTAATTGTAAAAGCATAGATCATTTAATTGAAATGGATGTGGAAAAATTGAGAGATTATGCTAAATAACCCATAAATATTACGAAGAGGGCATTGAATAAAAGGTCTAAGCAAATAATGAAACAATTTGAGAATCTTGGTACACTTGAAAAAACTCAACTGATATCAATTACACTTCTTTAAAATGAGTTAAAAGAGCCATTAAAATTATTGGGTGTAGATGCAAGTTTGAAAAAGTTAAAATCAAGTAATGTACAAAAAAATATTGTTGACAGTGTTAAGGAAGGTTTGCATTCTATTGGGAAAACAACTAGATGTATAGATAGGTCCATTTCAAGAAGAGTGATACTAACATCTATTTTAAATAAAAACATGTCCCAAAGAAGACAAATTTCTTCACTTTCATCTCAGATCAGGTACAATAGGAAGACAATGACACACTATTTGAAAAGAAGAATCAATTTGGATGATACTACATTGGAAGGTAATTGGGCACTAATGTGTAGAGCTCCTCGGTCTGATAGAATTAATGAAATAGTTAGGAACTTAGTTACATCATTTTGGACTGATCATACTCATCCTTCACCAAATGCAAGAGATGTTATCAAGAAGAGGACTGGGCCTAAGGAATATTTCCAACACACAAAACATTGGTTGGACACCACACAACATGAATTGTATCTCTCATTTTGTAACTCAAATCCTGACATTAAGATTGGACAAACAATGTTTGAAAGATTAAAGCCATTTTTTGTAAAGATAAATAAATCTTTTGAAACTTGTTGTTGTCGATATCACATTGAATTTGATCTCTACTACCAAGGGTTTAGAAAAATGATAGAAGAAAGTGGTGGTTCCCAAAATGATTTTCCTAAATGTCCAAGTCAATTCATAACATCAATCTTATGTAAAAAATCAATTGATCATGAAATACCTAATATAGATTGCATAAGAGGAACTTGTCAAACATGCGGGGATTTGGCTAAATTTCCTTTAAGACTTGAAGATACTGACATAGTGAGGATGATAAAATGCAAGAGATACAAGTACATAAAGTCTGAAACAAAAGTCAGGAAAGAATCAACAAGGTTGGAATATGTAGAAGACGAGATACTTGTTGCAACATTTATGGAGAATTTTCATAAATTGATTCAACCATACATACGACATGTTTTTTTTGCTAAATGGCAGGCATAACAATTCCAAATACAAAAAGAATCTTTTCCAGTTGGAACGATTTTATCGGTTGTTGATTTTGCAGAGAACTACTCCTTTGTATCTCAAAAACAACTTCAAGCAGAATACTACTATACAGAGAAGGTGACTATCATGGTACATGTGTCTTATCGACATGAACAATTAGATTTGGATGGTGTTGAAAGTACATATGAAGCACGAGTCATAAAGAAAGAATATCACTTTTACATTAGTGATGATAAAGAGCATGACATACATTTTGTCGAGCATTTCTTTAAGACATTTTTTGGATATTTGGAAAACAAAGGCATCAAAATTGAAAAGCATTTTTTTTGGTCGGATGGATGTCCAACACAATTTAAATCAGCAAGGCCATTTTACGCACTATGTAGATATCATCAATACCAAAAGATACCACATATTTGGAGTTTCTTTGAGAGTGGACATGGAAAGGGAGAGCATGATGGTCCAGGAGCTTGTATCAAACATGCTTTAAGAAAGTATCAACTGGACTGTCATGGATATCATATAAATAGTGCTCATGATGTAGTTGAGTGGTGCAAGATGCATTTTATGGTGCCAAATCATGATAACACATCATCATGATCAGATCGAGTCATACCCTTCCGAGTATTCTGGGAGATAATAGGTACTAATTTTAAATTTATTGATCATTGTTTGAGAACTAACTTATATATATGTCTTTAATTTTTGCATGTGACCTCTCTATTGTTCAGGTGTTGATAGAAGATCAATCCATGGATGCAAGAGAGTAGACAAAACAAGATCCCTACATTCAATTATGAGTACGGATAGGAATGTGTGGTCATTGTACACTAGAGATTATTCATGCTTTTGTTATGACTGAATTTTTGAAAACTATGACGAATGTATCAACCAAAAATGTGGATATGTTATTGAATGGAATTTGGTTCCACTAGATGTTACAAACACAAATGACATTCATGATGAAAGCTTTGACGACATTCCATTGATTTCTACAGTTTATGACCATATTTCAGGTTTCATCAAAATTGGTACGTGTGTGTTTATGTACATGTTTTTAAAAAGGACTCATAAGTTCTCAATTCATTTAAATAAAGTTTGTTTAATTTATATTTACAAGTTCCTAAAATTAAAAGTTCACTTTAAATGCAGGACATATTTTTGCAGTAGTAGCAGAGCCTGGAAATGTGGAAGGTGTTAGTTACTATTTATTATGTTGCTGTAAGGAGAGGATGAAGCTAACACAGAGTGAAACAAGCGATGGAATTATGTTTCCCACAGGTTCTAGTACTGTATTTAAGTTTGTTTATATGGTTAGTATTTATCACATCTATATATTTAACATTAAGGAACACATTGTGCAGGTTCAATTGTCGTGCAAGGAACATATTTGAAGCAAACCAAAATACTTAAACAAGGGATTCATTTTACTTATTATCAACCTAACAATAAGGTTTATCAGTATAGTCATCTTGTAATTGCCACCATCCTATCTCTTGTTCCTATGACGAGATGTGGCATTCGTAAGTGGAGACTTGATACTGACGACCATGAGAGAATATTAAATTTTATCCGAGAGAGAGATGAACCACTTGATGTGGACTAAATCACGCATGAAATATGATTTGAACTAAATTTTTCACGGGCGAGACCAGAGGTTTTCTTAGCTCCACTCTTTCCTACTGGTGCCCATAGTGAATGGAGCTTGAATTAAATTAAAAATTAAGAATATATAGATCTCCAATTTATGTCTTACAAGTGGATATCTTATAATTATCTACCTAAATATGAAGTACTCTAAAGTTTTGGAATATGAATGTGTGTATGTATTGAATTTGCATGTGTTACATTAGGACGTGCATGTTTTAAATATAAAATCTACTTGAAGTACAACAACATTAAATTAAAAGTACATGCACACAAACTATTATCAAATGTGCATTTAAATCAAACATGTGTACAATCAAACATCATTCATGTATGTAATTTATATTGAATTCAAACATGATTCATGTATGTTTAATCTATTGAAATCAAGTTCATCAAATTTAAATTAAACATGTACATGTGTATGTAATCTATAATTGAAAGTATTGAAAATTTACAAGTTCATCACACACATGCACATGTATCTAGAGTGAAAGTATATATATATATATATATATATATAATGTACATGCATGAAACATCAATCATGTGTGTAGATCAAGTACTATAAATATGAAACATATGAATCAATCATGCACGTCAAACATTCTATCAAAAGCCCATCTAGAAATGAAATATAACATCAAACACATCAATCGGTCATGTAGAGTCATGAAATGAAATATAGTTAATCAAACACGAATATATATAATATATATATATATATATATATATATATATATATATATATATATATATATATATATATATATATATATATATATATATATATATATATATATATATATATATATATATATATATATATGTCTCTGATCAAATATGAAAGTGCCTAGGACTCATCATGTCGACTCCTCACTAAGCAGTCACACCTAGAGTGACTATCATGCTGTGAAGGATGTACAAATCCCTACAAAGAAAGAGATATATAAATTAAAACATATAAACATTGTACAAAGATCTCTTAAGTTTGATTTAAAATATTGTACAAGAAAACATGTTATAAAGTGTGTACACACAGATAATAAATTAAAAACTCACCTGTCCACTATTGATGTCATCATCGAGTGAGTCCGGATGACATACATGATCAATACCCAAAGGAGTAACAAGAGGCATATCCTAGCAGACAAAAAATAAATCAATTGATTGAAATTTTGAAAATAAATTTAAGTTTAAAATTGTAACATTAAATACATGTATATAATCTGATTTATACCTGTGTAGGTGGTGGAAACTGATAGTACTCGGATTCACTGGCCTCAATCCTATCAACCAAGGTATCAAGATTTTGCTATGCCTAGTCCAAGCTCAAATCTGCATCTGCAACATGAGTATACTGCACATGCCTCTCTAATGATGAATGCAATGGACTAACTAGATGAGATGGCATGGAAGTCATATCATCATGTGTCAACAAATCTAGATAACTTGTAGTGGTCATGCTGAACTCAACATCATCAAGACCAACATCAAAGAACCGATGGCCTGCACTGACTGAAGGGTCTGTACGCTATGCCTCTCCCTATGCAGCAATAGATTGGTCAGTAGGTGGATCCTCATGAGCACTGCCACTATGGCCACAGTCTAGGTGAGAAAGATGTGACTGAGCGTATCTGACAGTACCCACATGAGATCTAACCTCTGATATGGGGATATCATGCTCTGCTGCTATAAATGCATATGCATCCAATAGATCCTCAGCCAAGCTAGTCAGTGTCACCTGTGTCATCTCCCTTATAAGTCCCTCCAGGCTAGAAAGTGAAGGGATGCCTACTATAGTGTACATGTCATTTGTGGTCCTACTAGCGGATGCTCCACCTGACGATCTGGAGTGTCATCGAGACATCAAGTACTGACCAACCTGATCACTAGATATGGATGTGGCAGCTACTGCAATGTCCCCCACACTATCAATCGTAGCTCAAAGCTAGGTGCTATGAATAACATCATCTAAAACAGGGCCCAATGAAGGAGCTATAACAGGTGCCCTCTAACCAACAATGGCCCTATGTACTAGTCTCTGTCGATCAGCTCGATGATAAGCATCTCTATCAGGAAGCCTACCATGCCCCTGTCCTAGATGTGCTAGAAAATTAGTGTAATTAATAGCATGACCTAAATGAACCTCAACAAAAAAATTTTGTGCAAAGTACAGTGGAATCTGGTCGTTATTTAGATAACGACCATGGGCAGCTAAAAATCTAAGGTATATCAATGCTGATATAGAAGGATCCACACACCTGGTAACTTGATATCCCTTCACATAATTTTTATTTGCATAAGAGGGGAAAACTTCCCCTTTCAGGGTCGATTTAGGCACTAAAACCTGTACCTCCTTAAGAGAAAGACCAGAGCCAACCTCTTGTCTCTTCTTCTCAAGTATGGACTCTATAATATCTGGGGCATATGGAGTGGTACCATGAATGTCATCCCTAATGCTAATCAAGCTATTAAGGATGGATTGACATGTGCTCTTATAGACAATAGAGCTAGAGGGATTATTTATAGATTCTTGCAGTCGTTGAATCTCTCTATTAGTGCATGAAAATAGTTCTACAGGGGGAATCGGTGCATCTACCTTGTGTGATGTGTAATAATGTCTGATAGAGAGAGAATATGTATGTACTTGAAAGATTTTATTTACTATCAAATAAAGTCTACATATACATACATACGTTTTCCTAATATAAATAAAAATAAAATTAAATACTATGCATGCATTTCACTACATTATTTGAAAGTAAAATCAATTACATAAATTACATTTTAATACCTATCTAATGGAGTCTTAAAGGGTCATATAACCTATCATAGGTCCTAATAGGTCCAAGTACTTTTATGTAATAGGTTAAATTGGGTATAATTAGGTCTAATTGGGGTGTGATTAGGTCCCAATTGATCTAATTGGGTCTAATTAGGTGAAGCACTAATAAGTCTTAAGGGGGACATAACACTCATAGTGGGTCTA